>BMAW01026907.1:0-28192 GCA_019974015.1 Nephila pilipes | reverse complement strand
TATCCATTGAGCATCGGCGAACTGGTTTTTACAGTAGATTGGGAAAATAAAAAATTACTCATGAAGAATACTGATGGGAAACCTACGTCACAATAGTCATCATCATCATCATCGAATATTACATATATATATATATAAGATATATATATAAAAGTATATGTATAGTATATATATAATATTATATGGAAACAGAATGATCCATCGACTGTCAAAAATCAATGATAGTAAAGATGTTGAGATAGCAACAATAATTAGGGGATCAGCAATCAGACGTAGATAGCAGAGAACGTAATTCAAAGACTGCCAATTAAAAATAGGCAATCCAGTGGATTTCTGTCAAACTGACCGTGCAAGTTGAAGTTTGTGTGCCCAGAATATCGTGAGGGCCTGAAGAAGGAAGTTGCCAGTGAGAGTCGGAATTCGAGAGGAGGGTGAGATCGATGCCATCGAGAGTGTGATTTTCGCCTCTGTGATAGTTGTCCTCCACCGGTCGAAATCAACACTGTCATGTGAAATGAGAATCACATGTGTTTGAGGTCATACTGAACCGCATGCAGGATGTCAAAGCCCTTCTCATGGAATAACGCCCTTGAGGACAGACATATTGAAAGGTCGGCCCCTGAAAATCCGTACAACACACATCATGGACCCAGCATCGAGATTACACTCGATAAGGCACGACGAAAGTTTGCAGCGAGACTCCAACACGCAGCGCTATCAGGATCCCTTGACAATACAGCATAGTGAGACGCTAGACTCTGGGTATGTTGAGGGAACATGATACGTTAAGTTTGCTCGGGAAATAGAAACTTATGGTCGATTTTAGTCAATCGAACGTGACTGTTATACCTTTACTACACTAATTTCTCATAAATATGCACTGTAATTTAAAAATAAAGTGTAGCAGATATAAGATGTCAAGTACGCAAACTCTGATTTGTATATTATCATTGCATAGATATGTTCAGCACATAGAGTATATTTCAATATTCAATAGCATATTCCCGTTATGTTTACGAACGTTCGAGGAAGTGCCGTGCAATATTAATTATTATTGAGAAATAACTGAGATATGTCTGGAAAAATTTATTTATTTGGCTTCAGGAAACAGTAGATTGATGTTTCTACAATATCGTAAAACTTTAATTATAATTCCGGTGTATCATGGGTACCGGATATGAAAGAATAATCCCATTGTAAATCATGTATGTCGTAAGAGGCGATGAAAATGGATACCTAGTGTTTGGGGGTATAGCTGGGCAACCTGTCCCAGGTATTATATCAGGTGACTTGTCCACCAGGTGGGAGGACCTCAGGGACTTTCTTTCCTTGGGTAGGTACGGGCATCTTGCCCCCGATGCACCCTAGTGATCAGTTTCTTTCTCATAGTGTTTACTGTCTATATTAAACACAGGTAACATACCCCCGGAATACCCAGCGATCCTTCACTATTTTCGACTCTTCTTCTAATCAACCATTTTTTTTTCAAATGTCTGATCACAGCCTTACCTTGTTTGGAGCAGCACGGCCTCATTCGGCTCTTGCGCCATTAAAATTCTATAGCTCACCCTCGCTCACCCGGTGTATCGTAAAAGTTCTGAATTATTACAAGAATTAATCGAGATAGGAAATTGATTTTTTTCTGAATTATTCTTAAAATTTCTCTACATACAGAAGTATTCTCTATATCCAGAGTTATACAGTTCTCCCAACGTTTCTTGACGTTTCATAGACGTTACTGTAGAACTCGGCAGATTGAACTCTATCTTCTCCAGGCTGTGGATTACCTCAATCTATGGCTTCCTGAAAACGAATTAATCAACATTAATAGCAATAATTTACAAGATTATGTATATAAGGATAAATTAATTCACATAATAAACTTGATCCAGATATATGAGGTTATTTCTTGATATTAATTAAAATTTGATGATACACCAACTTAAAAGTAACAGTTTAAATTTAAAAAGATAGAATACTCGCACAATATAGTAATGTTACCAATAAATACGCTATTTCATAATTTTAACGTACCTAATTCTTTAATACAGAACCAAAACAATATGAAAAGAATAAATACGAATATATCACTAAAACTGAATTTTAATCGCAATAAACAAATGCAATTCTGATTATATGTCCAACAAATACTTTTACAATTCCTTCTATTGAAGCTTTAAAGATATTACTCCATTTTATATATTCGTACATTTGTGAAGTTTGATTTTCAGCAATGGGTGGAATTAAAACCAAGGTTCGATACAATTCAAAATTTTCAAACTGCTTGCGTCTGAAAACAACTCGAATAGATTTGGATTTATTTGCTATCATCACACCAATCAAAAATAAGCGCATTCTGCACACAGGTCATATTAGAAATAGTTTTTGTTTAATTATATTTAGTAACTAAAAAAAATTTCACTGAAGTTCCTTTATAACCCATAAAACAACTTTCGGAAAGGAAGTATATCATTCGTCTCTGAAAACACTCAATGCGGCAAAGAGGAAATGGACCGCAATAGATTCGATTTGTTAAAATGTAGGTAGCAATGTTTAAAGGTTTGGAAATCCTTGCTCTATTGCCCTGTGGGTGTACAGTGAAAATATGTACTGTCCAACAAGGAGAATAAGGGGAACTGCGCTTTATTCATTAAAATTCAGAAAATGACGAAGCACAGGTAACAGCATTTGTACAGCATCAGCCAAGTAAACATCACTTGCACTGATTAGACACTCAACAGGAACAAAAAACAGTACTTATACAAATTAGCAAACACAAACAGATAACAAATCACTAGTAAACACTAAAACCCCTTTCAATAACGTTCAGTTCACCATCTCACTACAAACAAAACTCCAAAGTTAGTCTTTGCACTTCAAAGGCAGACTCCGGCAGCTCCGGCAGATAATTCCCCTGGCAGATTTTCACAGACTTTGCTTCTACGCCAGTCGGGTGTGAAGTCACAGAGAAAATTCAAAAAAACTTCCTAATAGAGATTTCGAGAAAATTGTAGTGTTACCGAGAACCTTCATTTTGCCACCAAAGTCACCAAGTTTGTCTCCAAAATGGTCCGGGATCATTGCTTAATTCTTCTTCGGTGTCCCGTTCAACAGCTGAAAATGGTTCTTTTCGTTTATTAGAATAATGCTGCAGGAAAGCGTCATTACAGGTTCGTAACAATATTATTAAACTAATTTTCCCTTTGAATTTTTTTCGCTGTTCACCATGTTTCTTATGAATAGTTTTATAATAAAATAACAAATAATGCGAACCCATTGACTGAACGAAGAAGGAAACTTATGATTTACGTATGTGTAATAATTTGGTAATATTTTTGATCATATGAATAATATTATTTATGATATACAATATTTATAAGTATGCAATGATCGTACATAATGTACAAACATACACATTTGCATGTGTTTTCTTCGTAAATTCGGTTAAACTGAAGAGCTGGAACCATTATTCGCTTCGGCCATGCGTAGTATTACAAAAAATAAATTAACTAATCAAAATTTTTGCGTTTACAAATTATTTTATTATGGTAAAGGATATAACCTTCATTACAAAAAAAAAATCTTTCAAATAAAGATAATTTTATTTTTCTGTCCGCGTGTTTATATATTATATAACCCAAGTCTATTTATTATATAATGCAAATTAATATAATAATTATTTAAACCTAAATTTTGTCTCTTTTGATCGCACGCTCCCTTTTACTTACGTACATTGTATTAAAATGACCCCGTGCATCGATATTTCATTCAGTTCTCTGTCGTCTAGAAACACATCCTGAATGACAAATAATTCCTTTATCATTATATTTATATAATGGTAAATATATCATTATATTGTCATTATAAATATATTGATAAATGAATATCCTGTGTCTTGGTTCAAATGGTCAATATTCAAGTTATAGAGATAGTCAATGCAAAAAAGTCGTTCTTCCCTGATTATAACATGATGCACGTCAGGACATCGAAAAGAGGATCAAAGAGAGATAGAATAGGGGGTAACCATAAAGAGCTGCAAAAGTTTGGAAATTTTACTAAATATTCCCTAAATTAAACAGTTATTTTGGATTATTATCAAGTTTTAAATAGATGATGCCCCGATACAGATACAATATAACTTACACATTTACTCTTCCATGTTCTATAAGGAGAAGATATATAGCCTTTCAATTTAGCCTTATATTAAATCCACATTCCCAACTCTCCGTGGTATTTTAGTCTCGAGTCGAAATCTCCGAAATTAAACAGGTATTTTTGGTTATCAAGTTTAAAGAGATATTTTTCGATACAGAGACACTATATAACTTAAACATTTATTATTCCAAGTTACATAAGGGGACGGCATATCGCCTTTCAGTCTAGCCTACATTAAATCCACATTTCCAACTCTCCGAAGTATATGCAAGTCGAAAAATATCCATCTCTCTTTGCATATCTATTTCGAAAACTGACACTTCTTCAGAAAAGAAGGGTTATTTTTCCTTTACAAAGCTCACACATATGCTTCATTTATCTGGCATTCCGAATCTCAACGCACTTTGTCAGCGCAAAAATGGGAGGGTAAGGTATATCTGGAGATAAGGGGGGGGGGGGAGAGAAAGAGAGACCAAAAAAATATAGCCTTCCATGATTTCTTTCTCGGTTTTGGAGTAAGAAAATACTCCTTTTTCGTCAAATTTGACTCCGTTGGAATACCACCTTTTCCATCCAAGATGGTATTCACAAGAAATGTGACGAAAAATATTCATAGAAATGACTTTAAGATGGAAATTCTGTTATGAATCGAACGACGTGTCGAGTTCCAAAAAAATAATAATAAAACTCTGATAGGAATTTAGTTATCGGGAACGTCACAAGATGGCGTTAGCCATTCGTTTAAATTCTTGTTCGGAATTGAATAATGGGATTTTTTTTTCTTCTTTCTTTCACTATTTCGTTCTTTTTCTATTCCTTTGCTTTTGTGGTTCTTTCTTTAGATGGAATTTATTTTATTCAGTTTGAACATAAAATTGTAATCGGAAAACTGAAATAGGGAAGAAAGATGAAGCTTATTTTTTTCCTTATGGTTTATTCGGATTAATATTTTTTCCCTTATATTTACAAATGAGAACAGACTGAATTGAAAGAAGGGAAACAATATTTCATTTCTATTTTATTTGAATGCCACTGGTATTTGAATTTCAGATATATTTTGTTTTGTTAAAATTCATAAAGGCAATTTTGTTCGTTGGTTCACGAATAAAAAAAGAGAACTGAGGCTCATTTCATTTGCGATAATATATTTATGTTCCCATTATTTTTTACGATATATTTTTTTAATTTACATTTGGAATATATTTGTTCCACATTAAGATATGTTTTATTTGTTGGGATGTATTTTTCGTTTGAATTTTAAAAAGGACATAAATATTATTCCATTATATTCAAATTTAAAAGAACGTTAATAGAATAATCCCTATATATCTGTTATTGGCTTTTTTAAGAATTTTTTCCTTTCTCAAAATATAGTTTAAAAGCAGTTTTATTCTTAAAAAATAATTTATTGTTTGAGTTTTCAATTAGATAGCAATATAGCGCAAGGGCATTTAATGAATTTAATTTATCAATACGAAAAGTAAGAGTAAACATGATTAATTCGTGATTAATTTATATAAAACTAGTTTAAGGACTATAAACTAAGTGTAAATTATTGATATGATATTATCTCCTATTATACAATGATTGCTTAAAGGAATGTTCATTTATGTAATATAAACACAAAACAACATGACGCTGAAAAATAATTTAATTGCTGAATTAAAACAAGTGATTACGAAGGAGAAAATGTTCAGATTTATCAGCTCTAAATTTTATTATTGCGTAAATTTTCATTGATTTATTGATTATGTTAAGACACTTTTTTGTTAAGCTATTACACTAATGTTAACATTAATTAGAGTCATTTTCATCAATGATGGTTTTCATTTTTTATTTGTTTTAATATTCTGCTGTTTTTCTATAACACTTATTCTATACTAATTTAGATTTGGAAACAAATTCTTGAAGCAAATTATTTAATCCATCAAAAAAAAAAAAAATTTCATCCTTAAAAATATTTTGAAATCATTCGAATAAATGTTTTTACTGTTTTACAAGACAATCTACAACTGCAGTGGAAATTTGATAACTCGAATTTCAAGGGAAATGCTAAAAGTTTCTAGTTAATGAGTTGTCAAGTCAGCAAGTATTTCGAGATACAAAGGATGTAATGATTACAATGTCATAATAAATAGTCATAATTTCGAATCATATTTTTTGAGTTGTAAAGTCATAGTGAAATAAAAAATTCGACTCAAGAAAATTTATTATATTCATTTAAGCAAATTATGACGCTCACTTATACAGCTACAAAAAAAGGGGTTTTTTTTAAAAAAAAAAAAAAAAGTCTGTTGTCGTCTTATGAGTTAAGAAATTCAAAACTGTTAATCAGTTGTTTTTCCAAGGTTAAAGAATGAACTGAATACATGATCAATGACATCAGTACATCTTTCAATATATTCGTAGTGTGTTCATAGCTGATGTGGTCTGTTTATTCGATATCAATGATACACAATTTGATGAATCGTCATCGATATCTACATTTTGATTAACTATGCCAATGATTTCAGCATTAGTCTATGTTCCAGTAGTGGCTAATCCATCATCACACGTCGCTTAATCTTCAAATTCAACATCTATATTTTGAAGTATATTTCAAGCTGCTTCTAGATTAATATTCTAGATTCCGGAGCGTTTTCCTGTGATATCAAAAATTCACAACTTTTGAAACAATTTGATATTGTAGTTTCATGCACGTTTCTCCAAGCCTTGTCTGTGATTCTAATTGCGTGCAGTGAATTCATAAGAGAAGCAGTCTATTCTTCTATGTTAGGTATCGGTTTTCTAACGATTTCCTTTCCATGCAACGTCTTAAAGTTTATTACTATTTGATCTAAAGACCGTATCTTTGATGTTGTATTGGGTGGCAAAAATTTAATCTTCACCTCTTTCAATGGCGGAATCATACTGTGTACGATACAGTTGTGACGTTGGGCTATTCGCGATTTTCTCTTCACTAACCTTGGGGACTTTAATTGAGATTGATTGCATGAATTCTTCTCATCCCAAATGAAATGTGCTTATGTTAATTAGATGCAGGTGGAAATAAACTGAAGTGATTTAGATATGACGGTATATAAGCAAAGGGAAATTTAGAGGATAGAGGACGAGTGTGGCTAACTCTGAGTGAATATTTAGCAAGAGAACCATTATATCAAGAGTTGTTACGGGCAGTAACTGCCACAAAGGATTTGGTAAATCAAAGTAACCTCAACTGGAAAGGTTTTGGTGACAGCGTATTAATTTAATAATATTTGAACAGGTGGATTAATCCAAAGACCCCCAAAGAGAGCTAAAACTCCTTAGGCATTATATTACAGTAATTGATAAATAAATAGTTGAGTTTGAACTGACTGGTGTGTGCGTAGGTTATTGACTTTTAGAGTTAGTCGTATTTGACTGTATTATGGCTCAAGAGTCGGGTAGAAGTAATGGTACGCCTCACAGTTTTCAATTAAAAGCAATATTTTTTGTTTCTCATTAATCATTTCTTATCAATTTTAATGAGCCACTTTTTAAATATTTCAGTCGTCATATAGGCTTTCTTATCAGAATCGGAATCTAATGGTAGAGATTTACAGTCAGAAAAACTACGAGGAATTTTAACTTTAATAATAACCAAAGGCTTAAGATTTTCTGTCATATTTGTTGATATCAATATGGTTAATCATTCTTTGTTGTACTTTCCCCATGACATTTTCTATTTTTAAGAAAAAGCTTTTTGTCATATAGACACTGTATTATATATGACACATGCTGGCATGAAAAATTGTGGTGCCCCGTCCCTCTTTGTCGAGGAGTTGCCAGTGTAATAAGATCAGACGAAACCTGTAAGAGCGAGATATAGGAGTGAAACGAGCTCCGAGATGAACGTAAATAAAATGTTATTGTTATCTGTTAAAGGTGGAGGTATTTGTTAAACTTTATTTGAGTTTTACTGAGAACTCTAACAAGAAAAATAGCCATTACACACACTTAAACCAGTCCCGTCAGCATTAAAGACGTCTGTTGGTTCATAACCCTTTAATAAACTCTGCAATTCAATCTTCCATTCTTCACACACTTCGATATTTACGCTTGTACTTTCGCCGCAAGTTTTCTTAAACACAAGTACATGATACTTTTTAAAATCTCCAATGAACCATTACTGACTAGAAAAGAACTGTGTTCAACTAACCACCTTTTTGTTAAAGTGACCATATTTTAACATTCGAAAAGCGGGACACCATTGACGGGAGGGGGTCTTGATTAAAAATTTGGCACCTAAAAAATACATACCTTTGGTATCTAAATAAATTACTTACGTAAATCATCTGAATAGCTTATTTTTTGACACCACTTGTTTAACTAGCACTAGCACGCAGTACGATGTGTATCATACGAGAGACAGTTACAAAACTCAATATGCAAAGGTGTTACTACGTGGACGACCAACAAACTCTTTACACCCCGACCCTTCTCCTCTCTAAAATTCCCCTCCGTTTCCAATTTTCGTATAAGATGTAATTCCTATACAACAATGTTCCAAATGATGCTGGATCGCTAGCAGAACATGTCGCCATAAGAATAAAATCTGTGGAAGTGTACAAAGTGTTCTCCCTTGATATTACAGCTGCAAAATGTTTTCGTCGCTGCCAATGCCCAAAAATGCCACTGTTCATTAAGTTCAAACAATGGTGGTCGTATTCTAGCAACTGACCAAGGCGAACTTTGATAATCAGTTCTCAACAATTATTTTTATTATTAAAGTTTAACAATACAAAATTTACAAAAATAATATAAAGCTCATATCCTGGTGAAATAGCTACATGGAAACCGAAAACTGTATATTCCCTTCCCGTTATCAAGCCGTTCCCTTCTTTTCTTTCTAAAAATCGGGACTTTCTTAAAACCCCTCGGGTTGCGGGATAAATTGTTAAAAATCGGAACGTCTAGACACCTTTCTTTTTGCGTAAGATATATATAATTTCACAAACACTTTTTTGTCACGATGCTGCTTAAGACAGGAAGCTCAGTTTGTCAGTCTTTTGCATGATAAATTGCAGCTTTATTCATATCTTAGCGATATTTCGGGTTCGTTTTTAATTATTGTCGACAGAATACTTACTGGCAATCCGCATTGAATCGCCACGTTTTTCTGTATCCCATGCTACTTTTTACCGTGTTGATAACGGTACATTTTCCCCGTGCAGTTAAAGTTTTCTGTATCCGTTTGGTACTTGTATTCTAACTATGCTTGTTAGCCGACCAATAGGTATAGATTAATAATAATGCTTCTTTTAAGCAATGAAACAAAACAAACATGAAGTATACAAATGTGTTACTTTGACAGTATAATGAGCAGAAATACACGTGTTCTAAGTACTATAGAACAAAACATCATATGTATTAGTGAATCAGCTGACAAAATTTAAGACTTTACTGCTTCGAGTTTGGAGAATTCGCAGAGTGACATTATTATATTATTAATTTCGAATACTGAATCTGATCCTTTAACTTCGAGATCTTATATATAAATAAGTATTATTAGTACCTAATAAGAAAACAATATTTTGTTAGAATTACGAAGTCTAATATAATTCGATATACCGCTTATTTATAGGTTTATCTAAAGAGCTGCTTTCTTTCTCTCATTAAAGGTTATGAGTTAGCGAGGTTCAAGTTATCCAGTTTCCACTTTATTGGAAACAGAAACAATGGCTCAATTTACGAAAAGTTGAAAGTAATATATTCTAATTTTTTTTAGCTCCAGTTGGGCAATAATACACTGTTATACGACTTATGGTTTAAGAATCCACCTATTTTGTTTTCTTAGTCTGTGAATATTAAACACGGGTATTTTAATCCGAAAATACGTTCTTAAAAACAAGAGTTATTTGAAAAAAAATTTTAGCTTAAGTTCCACATTCACTCGTGGATAACGTTTGATCTAAATTGTTCTCCCAAATAATTTATTTCTTATACTTCTTATTTGAGACAGTACACGTGAACACATGCCTTTCGGTTGAGACATGAATTTCTAAAAATACTGTCTGAATTACAGCAGCTTTTATTTCAGTCCTATATTCCTTCTAATGATAAACATGTCTAATAATAGGTACGACTGGAAAACTTTTCTAATAATAAGAAAATACAGTTACCCTAATTAAACGTTTTCTTTGGGCTAAAAATATAAATATCATGTATATTCGAAACGGAAAAAAACCGAAAGTTTTCGAAAAAAATTAGAACTATTCAAATTAAACTGAAGAGTTTGGGAATAAAATTGAATGAAAAGAGATTTTTTTTTTCCGAATCAATTACTATAATATTCCAAAAATATGCAGTTTACCCTAAAAAAACGCACAAAAAACTTTTACAACAAAAAAAAATCTAACATTTAGAAGGGGGCATATAATAGAGGTCAAAAACAAATTTGTTTTTGAAAACTATTACTGTCAAATTTCAAAAATTTACCGTTTCCTACAGAAACTTAAAAACTAATTTTTTTTTAAAAAAAATCGAAAATGGTTTAAGTCAAATAGTTATATTTTCAATTAAAATAAATATCTAAGATTGATAGAACCCGGCAACAGAGATAAAAATTTCTAGGACCTTAAAGACCAATTTCTGGTGGGTTCCAACAAATGCCCCGCACACAGGCGACAAAATTTAGGGGTGTTCAATTCGGTCGGTATTCTGTAAAGTGGAAGTTACCTGCGAAAGGACAAATATATTATCGAATGATTTTTTGTCCATATAGCAAACACAATAGAGACTAATATACAATCGCATATTATTCTTTCCTTAAAATAGACTTTCCTAAAATTTTCTTTTAATGAATATTATTACATTCTAACACATCGATCAATAACTCCCGAGACTAACCCAGAGATGGCGCTCGTAGTAAACCAGTAACCAGGTCGTTCTAGAGTACGAACCTTTGCTTGAAACGTGTCAAAATTTTAAGTCGATCGGACCAGGAAAAAGGTTTTTTGAAGTGAAGTGAAAAAGGTTTTTTCCAAGTGGGTGCCGCGATTGCTTTCGATGGATGGAAAAGCGTTGGAACGATTGTATCACCCTAAAAGGTGATTAACAAAAGGTGTTATGTTGATGAATAAAAAAAAATTTTGCAAAAAAAATGTTGTTTTCAATTTTAGACTCGGGAGTTATTGATCGATGTGTTACTCCCTCCTTAGCATCAGATGTTAGTGTTTTGGTTTATACTGTTTATATTTTTAATTGTAAATATCTCTCATCATATATACTTTACATAACTTCAAACTAATATTTATTTTTAGAGCATTAGTATTTTTTTTTGTCGGTGTTGTATTCAGTGGCGGATTTTAAAGTTAGGCCCTGGAGCACGGACCCTCCCCCCTCCCCGTTATTATTTTGTGTTCATTCAAAATATTCCCTGAACAGGAAATCCTGGCCAAATTGTCCTAAACAAATTTAAAAGTTTTTTTTTTTTTTTTTGCTTGTTTCACTTCAAGTTGTTTGTTGTGTCCAAACACAGAATCGAGCTATCTATCGTTGTGTAAGTATTTAGCTCTCAATTTGATTTTGATTCTTGAGTTAACGTTTAGTTTACATTTAGATTAAGTACGAAGTAAACGAAATAAGCGAATCTAGTTAAGTCTTAAGAACTTTTTAAAAGGAAAAAAAAAAAGTGTGCTCCTTCTGTTGATCTTTTCGGGAACCACCGCAGGTTGTATTGCAAATGCATAGCAAATTCTTTAATTCATCAGTGAAGGGTTTTGATGGCATCTGCAACCATGAGAAACTACGTACAAACTGATGTATCAAAACTCTTCATCGGTAAATAAAAAATAACTCAACCCATCTTGCTTTATTTTGTATAATTAAAAATAACATTTATTTTTTTTTAGAATGCTAGTATTTTTATTTCAAATGTTTATTTTTTGTATTGTAAACAACTCTTGTTTATTTTGTGTAACTTTAAAAATAATATACTTTTTTTAACGTGAGTGTTTTTTAATACCTCTTGTTCATTTTATATAACTTTAAAAGTAATATTTTTCTTAGCGTGAGTGGTTTTTTTTTCCGATACCTCCTGTTTATTTTGTGTAACCTCAAAAATATTATTTCTTTTAATGTGTTTTTTTTTCAATACCTCTTGTTTATTTTGTGTAACTTTTAAAATAATATATATTTTTAATGTGAGTGTTTTTTCAATACCTCTTGTTTATTTTCTGTAACTTTAAAAATAATATATATTTTAATGTGAGTGTTTTTTCAGTACCTCATGTTTATTTTGTGTAACTTTAAAAGTAATTTTTTTAACGTGAGTGTTTTTTTTCTATGCCTTTTGTTTATTTGTGTAACTTTAAAAATATACTTTTTTAATGTGAGTGTTTTTTTTCCTGTGCTTGTTTTGTTGCATATATTACAAACATCCCTTGTTTATTCTATGTAAAATTAATAAAAAAAATTGTACACATATAACGTTGTATGTATTTTAAAGTTATGTAGGGGTGCACAAAAAAATCTGCATGCAGATGCTTGACCCCTCCCCCTCCCAGGCCTTTGAAGTCAAATTCCATCGGGTTTCAAATCCCTATCGTGATGCAAGAAGAGCATTATAAGTGTCATTACCAGTTTATGCACCAGGACTGCGTCGCCAAAAGTCCGTTATATAACTCTGACACCAAAATACTGCGCCTTAATCGAAAGTTTTAAAATTTTGCAGTTTTTCTACTGAGGTGTTTTATAGCTTCCAACCGACTATAATTATACTTATCCTCACTGAATTATTCTGGTGCGACATTGATTCAACAGATTAAAACTATTGATAAGCAATGAAATGAAATTATTGGAAAATATGAATGAAATATTGGCGCAAAGTCGCCAAATCTGGCGATCCCCACTAAAAGGCACATTGTTGCTACAGCGAAGAACGCAAAATGTGCACAACTCACGTTCGGTTAAAATGTTACTCAAGGGAGTTAGAAAGCGTTAGTTTCTACGAATCTAAAGTGGATTAGATTTCTATTTAGTGTTAAAACTAAGAAAGCACGTAGAAAGAATAAAATTACAGCCTTACTAAATTTTGTTCAGTCGCATTCTTTCCCAGTTTGTCGTTTACTTAAGACTACATAGTTTATATGTATTTCGAATGCCGGGGCGCTTAAATAAATTCGACTGTAATTTCCCTTGTTCTGCGGGGTAATATTTCTCTCAGTAATGCAAATGGGGTAAATAAATATCAAATTAGCATAAGGGAACTTCAAAGAATTTTCGGGGTTAGGGAGATTAAATGTCCCGTTTGGAACGCTTTAATTCTTGTTCAATTTTTTTATCCATGATTTTGATGAGAAGCGGAAGTTTAATCGACATGACAGGAAGAAAATAATCTCTTTTTTTCCCTTTAGACTGTCGGATTTTAATATCGTTGTGATGTAACATCAACCAAAATAATGAGTTTTTAAGTACTTAAAGCATCCTTTTTTTGCTGATAAAAGTTTTTATTTTTAAATTTCTGATTTCGATCCATTTGTGTGTAAAGGCTCAACAGTTTACTGAATTCTATGACGTTAAAAATATCTTTTTGGCGCGGATTGAAATACGCGTAAACAGGTTTTTGAGTTGAAAGGTTTCAGATCTGATGTGGAAAGTTGCATATATTAATTTAACATTCCTTTAGAGTATCTTGCTATGTCGATCCCGAATTATACAGTAAGAATAATTAGAATCTACGATAAGGTGACCAGACGTCCAGCTTTTAGCGGAACAGTCCCGATTTTGCATCCCGCGGGGTCTTAAGAAAGTCCCGATTTTTAGAAAGACAAGCTAGGGAACGGCGGGAGAACGGAAAGGGAATATACTGTTTTCGGCTTCCATGTAGCTATTTTACCAGGATATGAGCTTTATATTATTTTTGCAAATTTTATTTTGTTGAACATTAATAATAAAAATATTTGTTGAGAATCGATTATCAGGAACTGCTTATCAAAGTTCGCCTTAATCAGTTGCTAGAATACGATCACCATTGTTTAAATTTAATGAACAGTGGCATTTTTGGGCATAGGCAACGACGAAAACATTTTGAAGCTGTAGAATGAAGACAGAACATTTTGTACAAGTCCACAGATTTTATTCTTATGGCAACATGTTTCCCTAGTGATCTAGCGTCATTTGGAACATTGTTGTATAGGAATTACATCTTATACGAAAATTGGAAACAGGAGGGAAATTTTAAAGAGGAGAAGAGTCGGGGTGTAAAGAGTTTGTTGGCCGTCCACGAAGTAACGCCTTCGCATATTGAGTTTTGTAACTGTCTCGCATACGATTCACATCCCACTGCGTGCTAGTGCTAGTTAAACAAGTGATGTCAACAAATAAGCTATTCAGGTGATTTACGTAAGAAATTTATTTAGATACCAAAGGTTGGTATTTTTTTAGGTAACAAATTTTTAATCAAGAATCCCCGTCAATGGTGTCCCGCTTTTCGAATGTTAAAATCTGGTCACCTTAATCTATGTGGAAAATACCGCAACCAATGTAACCATCTTGCCTCAACGCTAGAGGGAGCTGCTCTCCATCATAACGATATTACTTTTAATAAGCTATCTGGCACTTCTTTGTTTGTTCCTGTTCAAGAAATTCGTTTCGCGTCGATTTAATCGGCCAAATTTATAGGTGTTTCTTTATTAAATATTTTAAAATTTAACTGCGTATGGATTTAGTGAGTGTCAGAGTCCGTTACTGGAACCATTAGTTATAGATAGTTAGCTAATTGCTATTTTTTCTTCAATCTACGAGGCTTGATAAAAAGTAATGTCTCCTTTGCAAAGACTTTTTTTATTTGTACTAAAAAAATTTCATAGCTTTTGTTGCACCTTAAAGCTTCTTGTATCTTCTATGAAATACACCATTCACTTTTTGATATACAAGTAAACCTCATTCCTTTTCACGGGCATGCGCTGACGCTTGACCAGTGGAGTAAACCAGGGGCATAAGCGTTTCTCTGTTTGTTTTACACACAAGGTTTTACTGACAACTTTAACCATGTCTTCAAAACGAAAGTAATGTTCTTTAAGGAATTTCTTCATCGGGAAGAAAGGAATAGGGTTAAGCCGGTTGCAAATCATTTCAAGCCGGTTTAATCATCAAACTCATTTCCAAGTGGATCGCCACTTTCATCAGCCCACCAGACCCCTGAGAACAAAATAAAAATTCAAATGCATTAGGAGAGTACATAGGAGGTACGCAGATTTTAATTATAACAAAAATAGGGAAAATCGGGCAACAAATTAAAAGTTATGGCCATGGAATCGTTACTCCTCTCAATCAAACGTTGTCACTACAAAATTCCATCTCGTGATGGGTGAGGATTTTAGAACTAAATGCTTCCACGATCTTTTTCGGAGGTCTTTGAGAAATAGCGACTCTGTTTTCACGTCAGACTATTTCCGTCCACTAATGAATTATGTAGAAATTTAAAACTTTTTTCTAACTGGATACTTTTCAAGTCTTGTTCTTCCAACTACAGCAAGTTTCTAAATGATACTACCAAAGCTGTGTTAACCATAAGCCAGATCAGGATGAAGCCTAAGGCATTGCAAGAATTAAGAACATGCCAGTTCATTTGTTTGCTATTTTTTTAATGGATTGTGATTACGAAAAGTAATGATGGGGACCTCTAAATATCTGAAAATTTAAGAGTTTGCAACAGATTATTAAGGTCCTACGTTGTACTTCTATCCACCTATGTGAATACAACTATCTTTATATAAATAGTGATAAGATAGTTTATATTCATTAAGTTATAGTGAAAACTACTGAGTGAAAACTGAAAAGGAAATTGGAAACCAAGCATACTTGTGATTTTGATTAATTGATTGGATACATTTCCATTTCGCCGGTACAAATCTTGCCAAACAGACTTTATTGGTGACAACACACAGTATACACAAATTTCGGTTGGCGACCGTTGAATCATTTTTGGCGAATTTATCGCCTGCGTCGGCGAAATGGAAAATTACCATTGATTGTTTATTAATGATTGTGTATTAATGTGTTATTAAAAGTAACATGGAAGTTATTAGCAATGAACGCATAATTCGGAACCTTGTTCAAGTGACAAGGACGATATCTGAGCGATCGATCTAACTTCCACACCTCATTAACGTGAAGACTTGGAGCTACGACAGATTTAACGTCCGCTACTCGACAAGTCTTCAGTGGAATCAAGACTAAAACCCAAAATTCGACGGAAACAACGCCAGCCGGGAGGTCGCGCGTGTGACCATTCAGCTACAGACATCACAAACGCTCTTGTGGTGAACTACAACTCACTTGTGGAGAAATTTAATGTATTTATGTTGCTATGGAAACGAGGCTGCTTCCATTTCAAAAGGAAATACTTTTAAAATCATTAATATGATGGATAATAAGAAGTTGACACGCGTACATGTTTTCATGATTTGAGTTTTAAAGCAGAATATATATACAGCTCTATCATAGTAACAATAATAGTTGACATAAAATTATATTTGGTACAGAACTGATACTGGTTATATTTTTCTAAGCTTTCTCTCTCAAAATGGACTAAGCTTTGTTACCATAGAAGCAAACAAAGGCTTATTAACTAAATTCTTCTCGTGACAGATAACATTGATATGTCTTCGTTATGATTAAAAGGTATGGTAATGCAATAATATTTAAGTTGGAAATCTTTAACCACTTTATTCAAGCTTCAAACAAATAATATAAAAATAAATTAATAATGAGCAGAGGCTAATAAATGTGCAAAATCATTTCGCAGATTTAGCGAGATAATATGTGAAAGATAATATTACCAATATTTTAATACAGATGAGAGAAAGTAAAAACATGCAATGGAATTGGAATAAAATTTAATAATCTTAACTGATAGGCAAGACATTTTTCGCAAAAATGCGATATTAGTAATGATGTGTAGCAGGGGTGGCCAACCCGGGGCGCAGTGGTTGATAATAAATGGCGCTTCAGTCAATTCTGAGTTGCTGTCGTGGTGTCGAGTTTTGATGCGGAATTTTCGTGATGAGTCCAAAGTTTTCACCAAATGAGGTTCTCTGACAACTGTAGTACTGTCATGAAGCTGTGACTCTCTCGTACAAAAGATAATTCCCGACTATTGTATACTGGTGCTTCATTAAACAAGCGTAAATTAATTTATTAAACTGTGTGAATAAATTATTACTTTCCCTTTCACGAAGAGAAGCAGATTCTATGTACAACCTCTGACAATAAAGTTCGGTGAATGAAGTCAGAACGGCCGATCTGGCAACACAGGCGAAACAAAACTTGTGCACCTGCGTAGCTGCAAGTGTTGACCATCTGCCCCCACCGTTGTTCCGTAGAGCATGGTCTGTGTTCCGTGTAAGATATGTTTTACTAAGTGCTTGTTTAGTGCGTTGGTTCTTAACTGAGAACAGGAAAATGAATGAACAAAAGATCAATTTAATGTTTTGTTTTAAGTTTGGCAAGACACCAAAAGAAACTCATGCGTTGCTGGTACGTGTTTATGAAGATCAAGCACTGTCCATGAAGTGTGTGTACGAGTGGTTCGCCCCTTTCTGAGAAGGCCGGGAAAATGTTTCTGACAACTCCCGTAGCGGAAGACCGGCGACTTCCGTCAGTGACGAAAACATTGAGAATATGAGGAAATAACTCACGAAAGATCGTCGATTAACTGTGCACATGATGACTGATGAACTGCAAATTAACCGTGAATCCATGCGACAAATCGTTGCCCAAAATTTAGGGATGAGAAAAATGTGTTGTCGTTTTGTGTCATAATTTGACTGACGATCAGAAGCAGGCACGTTTAGAGGCTTCACAGGATTTTGTCTGCGGATGCGACATCAAATTTCTGTATTGTCACTGAGGATCAACTGTATTGTCACTAAGGATGAGTTCTGATGTCTCAGGTGCAACCCTGAATCCTTCGACTCAAACTCGCTTTGAAAGGAAAGAAATTTGACGATATTCCTGACATACAACGAAACGTGACGAGTCATTTGAACTCCATCCCAAAAGAAGACTTCTTGCAAAGTTTCCAGGACACGTATAGTAGATCTCAGAGGTGCATAGCTATGGGAGGTGACTATTTCGATGGACAGCAAGGTAACTTTCGTTAATATTTCATCTACATTAATGTTACATGACTATTCACTGAACTTTATTGTCAGAGGTTGCACATTGTCAGAGATTGTAAAAACGAGTTTTTTAAACATGGGTTTTCTTCACACTTTGCGTAACATAATTTTTTATGTCTTAAATTTTAAGAGCAAATTGAATTTATTCAATAACTAATTTTAATAATTTATTTTATTATTTGACGTTTATTAAATTTATCATCTAAAATAAATATATGTAAACTTTTTTAGCTCAATTAAGCATTGTAAAGTGAACGAATATTGGCTTACAAAAAAAGTAAAAGAATTCAAAATGCATTAAAAATTGACGATGTATTTTAAAACCAAATACACAATGTGTGTGGGCCGCGTTGCATATCGCTATTTGTAACATTTTTTTATTGTTGCGACGGACTTGGCGACTTGGCGAGAAACTTGGAGTAAAATTTAATTCTTTAAATAATTAATTTTTATTCATTATAATTTAATTATCGTATTGACATCCAAAACAATTGGTTGTAGATAATTTAATCTCAATCAAGCGCTTTAAAATGCGAGAAAAAAGCTTTCAAAGTTTTGAACCAGACAAAGTTACAATGTTAGTTAAAGAAAACCTGTTAACTAATAAATTAAGTATGACATTTTGATTTTCCATTGATTGCATACGTTGAAGATATTAAAGTTGAACTTAAATTTTACAGAGTATGTATCTAATATCTCATGACTTATAATATTTTCTTTACTTATACAAAAGGGTTATATATATTATGTTGCACATAGAGATATATTTTTGTCACATAAAATTCACAGTGACATTTATAAAACTTTAATTTCAATCGTTGTTCTTTTTTAGAAACAAATATCTTTCGACAAAAAATATTATATATATATATATATATATATATATATATATATATATTATATCTTGTTTTTGGTGGAGATTGTAATTTAAATAAGCTTAAGACTTTTGTCCTTCGTTATTTGTCGTTCTAAGCTTTTCCTTTTTTATAAATTCATATTTTTTGAATTTGAAATATTACAGGTAAAGAATTTATATGTCTAGGAAACAATGTAAGAAAGAAGAAAAAGAAATTCTAAGCACATAAGAATATTCTACGTCACAAAATATATAAAAAAAAAATTCTTTTATTTTCATTTTAAAGTTCGAAATGTACGTAATGTTCACAGAATAGGCGATTGTTGCGAATAGGATTGAGAAATTTGTTTGGCAAATAAAATATGTATACTTTTAAACCTAAAGTGCTGTATAAGAAATAAGGTTCTTAAAATCTATCAAAACAAAGTATCATTTGCTTATTTTTTTTGAATATTTTGAGAAAATGTAAAATAAATTCAACGAAATGGAAGGTTTTCACTGTATAGCATAGACAACAGAAAATAAAATAGAATAAATTCAAAATAGCATAAATAAATGTGTGTTGTTATACCGAATAAAGAATTTTATTGAATTGAAATGTGCTTTTTTGGTATAATTTTACTAAAATTGAAATAAATTCTTGGATATAAATAATCTCAACCAACAAAATACTGCGCACACAACAAATATATACGCCATAACTCATTTCTTATTCAAACGAAAAAAGATATGTCGCGTCTCTCCCTCATACTGTTTCAAACATGAAATGAAATAAGATGATCAATTAAATAAATTACTTTTATGAAATGACATCAGAGAAATATGAGCAATTATTTACGAAGTTTTTAACAGAAGTACTTTTATCATACTTCAGAAACGGAAACGTTCTCCGATAAAGGAAAATTACCTCATTTTATGACAAGTTTAAATAATCCTCTCTTTTTAAATTCAAAAGAAATGAAAGTCATATTTCACATCAAATTATCTCTATATTTATGTATCTGTTTAAGTAAAAAATAAGTATTTACGAGTTTATGTATAGACAATTACGTAAGAGTATTTAATGATCTTCAGCTGCATTTTCATTTGTTGGTCGTGCACTTTAGAGGCTCCCGTCTACCGCCATTTTGATTTCGTGAACGTATAGTTAATCCTATGGAATGACTACTACCGTTCTCAAAACTATACAAGTTTATCTATTTGAATGCAATAAAATGCATCTGAAAGAGCAAAACGTAATGAAAGCTTCTGCGGGATTACTTTCCCCCTCTGATTTGTAAGGCTACCTTTTATGCGCCATTTTGATTTCGGGGACTTAATGTTAATCCTATGGAATTTCGACTTTAATTCTCACATCTTAACTATTCGATCTATTTGAATGCAGTAAAGTGTATCGGAAAGAGCAAAAAATAATGAAGGCTTCTGTGTAATTACTTTTTGCTTTTTCAGATGCACTTTATTGCATTGAAATGGATCAAATAGTAAAGATGCGAGAATTAAAGTCGAAATTCCATAGGATTAACATAATGGCCCCGAAATCAAAATGACAGAAGTACATCTTGCATAAAATCCACTACATTCATAACTTGTAAATTTTGCAGTTTACTTATAAACATAATATTTTGTATGCTTAACATAATTGTAATTAAAAAAAAAACCCTACATTTTGAGAAAAATGTTTTTTAACATTTTTCTCAAATGGCACATATGACTTACAATTTTAAAATTACACTTTCCAGCGTTCTATTTATCAGAAATAATACATCTATAGGATCACCAATACACATTTCTAAATAAAAAAAATTTAAAAATAACGCAAAATGTGAGGTAGTTACCTTAACAAAGGATTGAAGGATAATCAATTTTTCTTAAATTATGAGTTTTATTGTATTGAAATAAAATTTTGATAAAACAAATGACTCTTTATTAATACCCTATTTTCTTTTTAAATTATTTTTAAAAAATTCAATTTAGTTTTTTTAAAATTATATCTTAATTTTTATTTTTTTTTAAAATTGTTAAGCACTCCGAGCTATTAGCTAGAATTATAAATTAAAAACTAGATTTTTTTTGCATGTTTTATGCCCCAATCATGCATTTCTAGAGTGTGGATTTAATTATCAAGTTCAAGCCTGATAAAAAAATAAATAAATTTTGGTATTCATTTCTCAGATAATAATTATACTGTTAAAGTTCTTTGAAGTAACATACATTATGATCGTAATGACTACCATACCTATTACGCATGCGCCAAACGGAAACTCCGAAAGGAATTATAAAAATAAGACAATGACTCTCAAAGGGATATTTATAGAATTAATAATCAAAAAAGCCATCATTATAATGAGATGGATATACAAGAAATAAATACTTTAATTATTCGATATCTTAAAATATCAGAGATAAGAATTTCTATTCGATTTTCGTAAGTATTTAAGTTGGAAAACATATTCATAGTTTTTCTTTGGTTTTTCTATTTTCACGTTTTAGGTTCTGCTTAAAATAGTCTAAATGTGCCATGCGTTTGGAATGTTTGATTGTTAGTAGCTATAAATGCACAAAAAAATTAGGTGATTTTTTTTTTTTTTTTTTAAGATTTCTTTAAATTTTGTATTGAAACAACAAAATTTAAATACTTCTCGCGCCCAGTTTTAGTAATAATTCACAGGGGAAATTATAAAGTCTTGTTTTTGTTAAAAGAGAATGTACACAGTGTGTGGCTAAAAAGCTTTAAGATTGAACTCGTAAATAAAACAGAAAGAATAGTAAATAAATTTTTTTTTATGTCCAATCGTTTTACAAATGACATTAGTAAAGATGTATGTGAATTGACGCGATCCTTGAGACATTCTAAATCCTACTAGGTTTCTTTTGCCGCAATGTCTCGTATCTTTCTCGAGGCATACTGGTTATCTTGAATCGTCATACTATCATCAAAAAGCTGTCCTTTAACCCTCAATTTCAACTTTGGAAACAAAAAGTAATTGGTTGAGGCCAAGTCCAAACAATACAGGGATTTGTGGTATAGTTATTTATTATTATTTTTTTTTTTTGAGTTAAATCTTTTTGAATAATAATTGCACTGATGGATGGCGCATTAATGTAAGATTATCGTTCGATTTCAAGTTCGGGCATACATGTGCGATGCGTTTCAACAACCGATACACTACACCCTTGTAAAACTCTACATTCGCTGTTTTATCTCTCAGGAATATATTCCAAAGGAATCATTCCTCTGCAGTAAAAAGAAAAGGGTATCATCATATCGTAAGCGAAGTTTCTTCGCCCTTGGCGAGTT
This sequence comes from Nephila pilipes, assembly GCA_019974015.1. Taxonomy (NCBI): domain Eukaryota; kingdom Metazoa; phylum Arthropoda; class Arachnida; order Araneae; family Nephilidae; genus Nephila; species Nephila pilipes. The sequence continues at coordinate 5,736 of BMAW01026907.1, read as the reverse complement.
TGAGCCAAATCATTCCGCATTGTTTAAACTGTATTCGTCTAATGTCAAAGAATACTTCGAACCCATGTACGCGAAGAAAATTGTTCCAACTTTAATACAAATTTGTGATGTTATAACATATACATCCGTTTACGATACAGTATTCTCAAAATTTAAGAGCATTCTAAAAATACGCCATTTTTCACATGAATACGTCAAGTTTAAGGTCATTTATCTTAACTATAAAGAAGACGAAACATGGAATATATTTTACATCAGAAGAAAATGATTGATTCAGGTAGAAATGGGTATTATTATACAACATACTATTATCTAAAGGGTAGTGAAGTCAAAATATAAAACTAATGTTCGAGTGCTTTTTTATTGGGAAAAGTGTTTCGATTTCGAATCCTGTTCTTTTACACGCGAAGACAGCCTTAATGTATCCTTCTATCTCAATATTTCTAAATCCATAACAACGCATTCGATAGATATAAACAATAATCACTTGCAGATTTATCACTTTTAAAACAAATTTTATCGCATTACAAATATGATTGCATAACAACAATAAACAACCGATAACGCGAAAAAGTTGTATGTATCTTGACGAAATCTCAAAGCTACCTGGTGTAACTCGTTAATCGTATTCAGTGTATTTGATGTTTCCACTTCGTGCAAGATGAGGCCACACACATTGATTCTGTAACATCAGTCTCTTAAAACGTTTTAGCATGCAGCATATTTTTATTTTAAAAAATAATTTTAGATGAATTAAATTCTAAATTTGCTTATTCCTTTCCCATTAAGAATGAGAATGATTATCAAACTGACAGTTAATTTCTTAAGGGGAAAAAAAAAATTGAATTATTAGCAAAGTTTTCGAAACTGAAAAAAAATCTTTCATAAGCTTTGGGAATTCAAAAAAAATCCAATATTAAGTTTTTGATTGAATTACAGCATATTTTTTTTTTTAAAAAAAACGATTCAGTTAAAGTACTCGATAAATTTAGAGAATTAATCGGAGTTCAGAATCTGAGGTCAAAAAAATTAGATAAGAAAAAACTCAACAGACTTAACTTAGAAAAAACTTAAAAATAAAATAAAATTTCGGAAAGTTATCGTATGGTTTGATATTTCAAAAATTTTATAAACATAAATAACTCGTATTCAAGTGACCATAATTACATTTTTCATATAGAAAAGCAAAATTCTACTTTAAAAAGTATTTTTTATAAAGATGCAAACGATAAATATCGTAACTTCAACTTTATTCAAAATTACAGTTTTTAAGTAGCTCTAGAACAATGGGGTCCAGGTGGACTCTTTGGAGGTTTATGAAAGTTTAAAAAGAATCTATATAGCATTCCAAGGGTTTATTGGGGATAGTTGATAATTTTTTCTGGTTTAAAATTTATTTAATTTTTAAGGATTATCATTATTACAAGATAATAATATATTTAAGCTAAATGCAATTAAAATTAAAGCAAACGATAAAAAATTGAAAAGTAATCTGGTACGCCAAAAGTGATCCAACTAAAACAATGGTTCCTTAGGTGGCTAAAAATAAAATATATACAAAAAATCTAAAAAAATAAAACATACAACTTTTTTTTTAAAAAAAAATAAATTGTTCACATTCTTAATTAAGTTGTTATTTTTCAGCGATTATTAGTAATAAGATTGTATTGTATACTGTAAATACTGGAGCAAAATCTAAAAAATTTATGAAGAAAATTATTCATGAAAGAAAAATCGACGTTGCAAAAGTTTAGGAGTAAACTTTATTCTTATCAAATCGAACACTCATTTAATCAAAAATACAAATTTCGTCATCGTTTACATAGTAAAAAATTTATTTGTAAATGATTCTATAATAAATTAAGATTTATTTATATCTTTCCTTTAATTACAAACGATAAAAAATGTGTAAATAGCTTAGAACTTTTCTCTTTAATTATACATTTTAAGAATTATATATAAATATTTAAGAGCTTTCCTTTTAATTCACTCTTCGTTATTTTCTGTCAAACGATTTTAATTCTTTTTTTACCGGGAAAATAAATTTAAAGTTACACACACAGCACACATCTACATAGTTAAAAGTGTATCGCCATAGAATTCCTCGGATAGTAATTTAAAAATATAAAAACACAAAAACGATTGAAACATTTAATATGAAAGTAGACATTACTTAAACTCTATAACAAATTCCACAAAGTAATTCCATTGATATTGTCGGTATTTTTTTAAAAAAAAAAAAAATCAAATGACTTGACGTAAAAAAAGTTATTACGTTTATACTACAAATGAGAGAAAGGATATTTAAAAAAAATACATATAAATAAACTGCGTTTTAAAAAAGATTGTAATCAGCTTTTCTAAAGATAAAATGTCATTTCCTTCTGATGTTTTAAACATTACCGTCAAAATTTGCGTTATAAAACTTCATTGAGATAAAAACACAAGCTAATACGGAACTTTTGTAATGCAGTTTTATAGCTCTTTTTAATGACAAAAAGACTCAGAACAAAATATCTTTTCGATTACAATCTAACCAGCGGTTTTATAGCTCTGTTACTTCGTATTTGTGTCTTTTTAACGTAGTTGACTTCACTGTTATTTAAGCTCGTCAGGAAAAAAAAATAAAAGAATTTTTTTTTTATTTCTCTAAGAACAACGCTTAGCCATTATCAAAAATAAAAGAAACAGCTACAGTGAACGAATAAAGAACGAATGAGTACGTTAAAAAAACAATACTATTTTTTCAAGCGATTAAGTTTTTAACATTTGTTTACGGAACTTATAGAATTCTTCCTATTCATTTTGTAAAATTCGTTCGTCTATTTTTCAGAGAATGTAAAGAAATTACAAATTGGCTATTATAGAATTTTCATTTTTTCTCCCGCTTTATCAATCTGGCATTTGTTTGTTTAAGAGAATACAGGATAAACAAAAGCTTCCCAAATTTTTGAAAAAAAAATTGTTTGAAAGAAATATTATAAGCTATTACTAACGTTTGTCAACAAAAATTTGTTCAAATCTAACGATTTTTCAGCCATCTAGATTCTAGAGTCTTCTTTTTTTTTTTTTTTTTTTACATACTGATATTTTTAACGGCTTTTTGCGTTCCTTTTCTCAAAAGTGAAATTAAAAACATTCCCCTTAATTTAAAAACACTTCTCGTGATATAAATTTTGCTTTAAAAGGCTTAAAGTTTTTGTTTGTAATATTATTAAAAAAAATTCGCAAGTAGTATACTTTTTTAATATTTTTTAAAGAAATTTCAGATTAAGTTTCAGAAAAATTGTACATTATTATTTTATTTTCCCTCTTCTTTATTAATTATTTGGTTCAAAATTCCTATATCATTTTTTTTTTAATTTTGTTTTAAAAATGAAATATTTCGAAAACAATTTTTTTTCCTTCAAACTACGAAAAGGTTATTTAAAGTTATAAATATTTAAATTTTAATAGCCAACAAGAAATATAGAAGTATTTTTCAAAAAATATTTTTTTAATCAGATAGACAAATGATAATGAAAAATACTTTATTAAATGTATATGTAACAAAAATTAAGATCCATTTTAAGTTGATAGGATTCGTTTTTGATCCATGGAACTTATGCATTTTTGAATTCCACATTTGTTTATACATTAAATTATTTTTTTTTTCAAAAATTTCCATAGAAAAATAGGGACCTTTGATGACATAATTTTGATGCAACATAATTTTTAACATAATAGCTGATGACATAATTTTGGGTTCAAATTGGAGCTAATCTAACACCATCTTGTGGGACTCTAATTCGTTTAAAATAACGTCGTTCTAAAATTGAACCACATTTGAATTTAACGTTCATTAGCTATCATTATAATTGTCGGTTGGATAAAATCAAAGTTACACAAGGACTATTGGGAACGAATCTCGTAATTTTGAGTTATTGTCAAGTGAAGACGAAAAACATTTGTCGCCTCATGCTATGCTGATACGATGACTTTGAGCTCTGGCATATTTAACATGCATGAATACTTCTACACGATGCTTTAGAAGTATAAGCCTAAGCCCATCCAATAAATGCGTAAGGATTTTGATTTATCGGATCTATATTGACAAAAGTTTTGCCTCGGAAACTGACTTAAAAATGTGTAATAAACTCCTTGATAGTTAAAATATATTTGTTTTTATGTAATCATTTTAGGTAATTTAAAAGAAAGATAAAATTCCTCAATATCATTCACAATAAAATTTGGATTATTGATATTTTTAAAAACCTTGGCTCGTAACAATGCCAAACGATTTTCTTTACTTTATTGACGTATTCTTTACGACTAATTTTTTTTACCTTTCACACTGAAATTCTATGATCATCAGTGGGCTTAAAAAACCATTTTCAGACTATAAAAATTAGTTCCAAACTAAAAAAAAATTACCAGATTTAGATAAAATATTTGTTTCATAACAAAATAATATTTATCCTATATTTAAAGATGCACTCTATTATATACTAACTGTGAACAACATCAAAATATATTCATAATGTCTGCCTTCTTTTTCATAAAAAAATAAATGGATTATTTAAGACACGATGGATACGGGAAAGCAATTTTTATTTACACAATAAATTCGAAGTTGACTTCAAGGCACAATAAATGTACATTCTTACAAAAATATCTATTCATTCCGTTGTAGCATAAAAATGATCTATTATTCATTACAAAGAATACCGTTCAATTTATTCTCGCAGGAATATACTAATAAAAAATGAATTTTTAATGAAATGCCTCTTTTGTATTTTTGAAGAGTCGTGTTACAGTTTCTTCCCGAAAGAACCCTTAGGGTTTTGAAGAAACTGCATATTAAAAAACGTTGATACATATTGTTATTACTGATATAATGCTTTTTATGTGCGAGTCTAAAAAATGAATTTTCTGGAGAAAATAGAGATACCAATGGATGTTAAAAAATGAAAATAAAAATCATGTTATATTGAAATAAAATGTAATCTAACGGATATAATAATACTAAATTATTTATGAATTCCAGAAAGTCTTTGAATAATATTCTTTTTTTTTGTAATAAAATTAGAACATTTATTTCTTCAGGCAATGAATAAACTTTAACATTTAAATTGTTTGCAGCATTTTCCTTTGCTCTAGAAGAAATTTGATTTAATTGTAGCTTATATATTATTATAATTTGTTACAAATGATTTTGTTGGTATTCTTTTCAGTAATTATTCTTCATCATTTTATCATAAACATCATCTAATATTTAATTACGTAACATTAATGTTTATTCAAGATAAATATCTTTCGTCCCGCAGATTTAATAATAGTATTTGATTAATTACATTACAATTTTAAAAATTGTAATATAATATACAATTGTATCATTAGAACTTGATATATACTTCATGTTAAGATTACTTTAAGACAAACAACACTTTAAAAAAAATTTCTTGAATTCATGTACGTTTATCATTGGTAAGCTCTATCCAATTTTGAATAGTTTCCTTCTCTAAAATAAAGCACAAATAGTCCCAACAAAAAATAGAATTTTTGTGGTAAAAAACACAAAATTTCTATTCAGTACAAAGCAAAAGAACTACAGTGATGCGCCCTCAACACGCGGTTCAGCAATTCGCGAGTTAGCTTTACAAGCGGTTGGCGCAGAAGCATTCGCTTGTGATATTACTCCTACTGTGGAGGAGATACTATTTCTTTCCTTTATATATATATATGTGTGTGTGTGTG
>BMAW01026905.1:225497-285820 GCA_019974015.1 Nephila pilipes | reverse complement strand
TTTTTCAATACTAAAACTACATTAAACAAATTTAAAGTAGTTAGAACTAAAAGATTATTATTAAGATAGATAAAAAAAATAGTTTATGAATTTTAATTCAAATTTTTTATGAATTCAAATGTATTGCTGATTTTGAATAATATGTTAACGGATGATTCTCGTTAATGTATGAAATAGTCAGTTCGTAGACATGTTTAATACTATTTTCAGTTTCATACTTCATATAATGGAAAAAAACAATAATTTAGCATTCCATTTTGTTACATTTGCCATAAATAATTATAGCTGGGATATTTTTCCATCATACTACTAAACATTTTAATATTTTGGAAATTAGTATGTTATAGATACGTAATTAGAATGGTTTTGAAATATTGTTTGTAAATTCTTAATGTGATATTTAACAATATTTTATTATAATTTTTTCATTGCAGTATTATTATAAATACTATCATAATTTTTTTATGTAATTAGTAAATTAGGTCATCTATGAAATTAAAGTAATTGAGATACACTTTTAAATTTTTCTAAGCTGTTCCTTCTCTATCAGCTATTACTTTTTATAAATTCCTTAAATTTGATTTACTGGCACATGAGATGAACAAAATGAAATGATAAATGGAAAAAAAAAGATATTTCTTAGAAATGGAACAGGAAAAAATATTTTTGAGTATGTATTGAAAATTAGTTGAAGTTAACTAAGGTATATAGATGTATTTAATATAAATAAAAAATGCTTACTTATTTTTTAATTTTCTAACCACATTTTGAATGTTAATCACATTTAACCACCTAAATGCTACTCAATAAAAAAAAGAGATACAGAGCTTAGTTAGAAACTTAATGTGAAAACTAGTTCAGTGAGGGATTGAACACCTAAAAGGATTTATGATTTACAAGAAGTATTTATTTTAATTACGGATATTAATGGAGCGACGCTAATGTGAAATGTTTCCCTTAACACTGATTTTGAAAAATTAGCTTTGTAAGATGATTTTCCTCCTTATATCTTACTAAGCGATAAGTATGTTCAGCATTTTCCACGACTCTCAACCAAGAACATTTCCGTCCTGTTATTCAACTTAAAAATCCACAATAGACTTATTTACAGTTCCATGTTAAAAGCTGCTCCTAGGATAAATTTTCTGCTGACCCAGATTTGAAAAAAAAAGAGAGAGTTTCTTAGACATAAGCCAAATTATTACTTTCATATCATTTTCCTGTGTAGAGTAAATATTACAAAAAATGTATCATAATAAACGTAACATGAGTTTCGATTTTAATTTCACATTTATCGTATTAATACGAAATGGATTTAAAAATAGATTTTAGAGATGACATTAAGTTAATAAATTGTATTTATAAAATTTTCAAAACAAATTTTAATATTTGATGAATTTTGTCGTATTTGGGAAATGCATTCTTCAGTTATTAAAATTTTTCAAGAAATTTGTAATATAAAAATTATTAAAATGCAGAAAATTATTAACTACTTCATTTTTTATAAATTATAAATATGTATGTATTAGTGAAAGCATGGAACTGAGTTTTTTGGATAGATACCAAACAATTCTGATATAGAGTGATTTTTTGTTCCAGATATTTAGTTTATCAAGGCGCAGGACTATCAATTATAATATTCTTTTTATTTTTACGAAAGGAACTTTGCCAGTTAAAACTGGAACTTTTGTCTACAAAAATTCGCATTCAAATATGTGTCGCAGTCATTTTTTTTTCTTTATATTTTAGGGAAAAAAAGTTTCGTGTGAGTAAGTAAACACAAGCAGTGTATCATTAGTGCTTAAAGTCAGGTATTATTTAGAATGCTTCTTTAATTAAAAACCAAACAAAAAATTTGTTTATTAATATACACTTTAATGTTAGAAAGAAATATTATATCATCAACATGCATCCAAAGCTTAGAGCTGTACAAATAGGACACGATAAAGACTTGTATGATTTTAATTCCACAAAATACCGCAACCAACTCTTGAAATTTATATGTAGTTGAACTATTAGAATTTGCATCACAAATAAACTAGAAAATTATTTGAAAAATTAAAATTATACCAAAATATGAAAAATACTACTGAAAAAAAATGTGTAATGAGACGTAAACAAACCATAAAAAATAGAAAGATAAAAGTTATAAACATAAAATTGAATAGAAATATATTATTAAAACATCTCAATATAAGAACTATATTAAATTCAAAAAATTGAAGTAAATAAATACCACCATTATACAAAAGATACTGAAAAATAGAAATACAAACAACTGTTAATATATTAAAAAAGGAATAGAGAATCAAAATAAATTTAAATTTAATAATAAATAATTTTCAGAAAAAAAAATTAAAAACAAAAGTATCGAACACACACAATAAGTAAACCTCAAAATATATAAATATATAAAAATAATGAAAATAGGTGCGAAAATTTAATAACAAGAAAAATGTATATGTAGTAAAACTGCATGAGAAATTTGACAAAAGGAAAATCGCTCAAAATAGGAAACAGCTATATAATAATACCTCTTGATTTTTAAAATGTCACTCTGCTTATGCATATTTTAATGATCGAAGTTTCGCAATCAATAATGACCCTATTAAAATAGAGAAATACCCAATATAGCAAAATGTGGAAATAAAGTCAGCAAACATCAAAATTGCAAAATTAAGGAAATAAAATGTATCACAAAAAACTCTAATTTAAATCAGAAACTCAATGCATAGAGATATATATATATATACAGAGAGAGAGAGAGAGAGAGGGAGATAAAACTATAATCATGCCAATATAGTATTGAATTTTTAATTTCCACCCACAAAATATGAAGGATAATGGTAGTACACCCTGTATTATCTGTATTTAGAATTAATAAAATATATTTAAAGATCAAAATTTTAAACCTAAGATTATTAAAATATTAAATAAAATTTAAAAAACAAATAAAACCTAATATAATTTAATACAAAAATTGAAAAAGTTGAGAATTTCAATTTTATACTTTTAAAAAAATTAAACAATATTTAATTTTATATCTTAAATTTGTTTAAAAATGTTTGAATAATTAGCGTTTGTACATATCACATAAATTTATTTGATTTATTTTTTAAATTTAAAGGTACATTAATTACTTTAATATTACTAAGTAAACAGTTACATTATATATTTCTACAAATAATCAAAATAAACCTGTCAAAGGAAAAAAAAACATCATTAATTAGGGGAAAAAATCATTATTTCGCCAGGAAAATGTATTAATAAAATTTTTATTACCAACAATTATAAATTAATATACATTAAAATAAAATCTTTTGGATGTGAAATATATTAGATAAAATCAGATTTGAATAAGAAAGATAAATTGATAATTTTGAATTCAGTTTCAAGATGAAATTATTTTTAAAGCCTATAAGGCCATTTATATATCTAAACCAATTGAATTCATTGCTGTCTATAAAATATCCCTCATAAACCTATAAGTAAATGTTAGTAAAACTATTACTAGCTGGTCTACTCTACGGTATTCCTTTAATTTGTTTACATTTCTTTATCTTACATTACATCTCTCTCTCTGTATATATATATATATATATATATATATATATATATATATATATATAATTTTTTTAGTTAAAAATGAGAAAAATTAATCCCCTTTATGTGTTGAATAAACAAATATTCAAAGTCATAACTATAAATAAAGTATATCTCTTTGTCCTTAACATAATTATTATTTTCATTACTATTTTAACAATAACTATTATATGAAAGCCATCTGTAGTATGTTGCAAAAGATGTTGAGAGATCTTACCGTTTAATTAATGTACTAGAGTAGTTTTATATACTGTTTTGATATTAAAAAATAGTATAAAATGTGGTTTTTTCTACAATTTTATTTTTATAAGAAAGCCTGCTTCTTAATCTACATTTCAACATAATCACCTTCACTATTAAGACACGTATTATATCAAAAAGTATCTTTTGTATTCCCTCACCACACAAAATGGCCAACTGATAGGATAACTACTGCAACACTCGCATTTTGATATCATCATCATTGTCGTGACGTAGATTTCTCCAAGCACTTCATTAATCTATTGATGAATTTCAGCATTTTTCCGCCTTTAACTCCTTACATGTATCTCACAATCAGTGGTATTCTCAATTGTCTGTACAATTTAATTGCTCACAAATGCATTTATTAACATACGAATACTTCTATTCTGAAGACTACGATTAACCAACATATATAGGTACTCAGTTGAATCGCCATTCTACTGAGCCATATTTAAAAACGGTGCTCACATAAAAATTTGCCAAATGTTTATTGACACCATAAATGATCGAAAGAAATGTAATAAATCAAATTTAGGAGTCAAAAAAATCTATGTTAGTAGAGTTTACATAATTAGACGTAGCTTATTTTATTTAATAGCTTTAATTCTGTTCGTAATTTCTCTATCATCATTATAATTAATAATAAATGTATTATTATTAATAAGATACTTTTAAGTCATAATAGTATAAAGTGATTTTCACAATTTTCATAGTCACTAAGAACCGTACCAATTAAGCGAATAATATACTTTCACCAAAAATTGTTTTATAGAACTTTATTTAGATATCTAAAATAAGGGGTCACTTTTTTCATAAAATGCAAAAATATGCAAACATTTTATATATAATATATTTATAATCTTTGAAAGTTCGATTAGCCATTAAATTATATTTAATAACCAATTAGTTTATAAAATATCTTCATTAATTTTTAACTTAATTATTGATATTAGAAATTATAATTCTGAGAAAGATAGAAGCCTACAGACCTTCAATTATAAATTTTCTAAGATTTTTATCATTAACAATATTTAGATGACCCGTAATCAACTGTTAGTATTCTTCATTTTATATATTATTTACATTCCTAACACAATTACGAATATCATTACTCTGTAATTTTTTCATGCTGTCATTAAGTGGTACATATATATATATATATGTGCAGTGTCATATAGCAGTGTGTAGAACAGATATAAGAGCAGAGAGAGCAGCATATATACATATGTGTGTGTGTTCCTGTATGGCCAAAAGTAAAGAGTAATTTGAAACTACATGGATACTGAAAGAAATCTAAGTTGGAATGGTGAGGTATGTAATATGTGGATATAAAATGATGATAATTAAGAAAATGGAGCAAAATAATGGTAATAATCACATTTATTATAAAAAAAAAACATTTGGAGAGAAAACTAAACCCTGTAATTCACACTTTACAGAAAAACGAATGAAACAAAAAGTTGATGCTATATTTTAATAGGGTGTGTTCATGTGTGTCAGGCAGGAAAAATTCACATCGATTCCTTATACATGCCATTGTACTGTAGAAATTTGTGAAATCAAATACTTTTTTTTTCTGTATTGGAACGGTGCTTGGTAAGTGCAAATAGGCTGTGAGTTATGTCCTGAGCATATCTTACTCATGCTGGATACAAATTAGATCAAGTAACTGACCAGGCTAGGCCATAATTTGGTTATTTTCCGTTTCAATGATATCATCATACTTGAATGGTGACAAGGAGTCTTATCAGTCATAAATATGTAGCCAGAACCGATAGCACATTGTATTAGGCGAATATAAGGTTTGAAAACATCATGTTTTATTTTTTAGCTTTCGCAAAACTGTCTCAAAAATTATACACACTTTCAGATGCCTGCCCATACCATGACTATCCCTAACTGATAAGAAAATACTTCCGAGAAGTTTCACGGGTGAAATTTATTTCCCCGTACAAGCCTTATCATTAACCATTGAGAATCAGTTTGCAGGCTAAAGCGATATTCGTTACCGAACGTCACATTGACCTATTGTACCGAACTCCAATACTGATGTTTCGAACTTCCTCACAAAAGAACGTCTTTACACGCAGATATGATTGGAATGCAAGCCGCCAATCGTCTGGCATAGAAACGAAAAAAGATTGAACTTCATATAAACAGTTTGTCTGAAAATTCTTGTGAAAATCCTGGTTACTAAAGTCCATAGTGATTGCTCCTATGACGTGGTATAGTTGTTGCCATATATTGGTCTTCAGAAACGGATGTGAATGTTATCCGACCTGGTATAGGTTATCTGTTAATATTTCGTGCATTTCGAAACTTCTCCTTAGCCTTGATAATTAAACACTGAAGTACATTAAGAACATGAGACACTTCTGTTTGTGAGTATGGAGTCGAATAATTTAATGGTCTTCGTTTCCTAATCATGGTCAGTTTTCGTCCTTGTGTCATCTTCCGGCCTAATTTACGTTCCTTCATGCATATTAAATAGTTAATAAAATTTGTTCTCACATACATTCCACAAAATTTGTCTGAGGTGCGTTTGGCAAGTGCTATGTTTTGAGGATTGAAAACGTCTTCAGAAATTCTTTACATACCAGTGAAGATAAAGTTTCACCTTCCACAGATATTTCACCACAAATTACTTCAAGCAAATTCTCACATTTTTACTCATTTGTATATATATATATATATAAATATATATATTGTTCAATAAAACTTTCAAATTTTATTTCAAATTCCATTTTTAAAGGCAAAGAAACAAAATCAAAAAATTAAAAAAAGAAATTTAAACCAAATCCTTAAATATATAGAAAATGCTTAGATTCTGCAAAAATAAGAGATCAAAATATGTACGAAAACTTTTTCAAACCTTTATTCTAATCTTTTAAGTAATTTTTTTAGATCATGAGTTATTTAGATAAAAGATATATCTGAGGAATGAAATTTATGCCTTAATGCATTTTGTTTCCTGAAAATAAATTTTTATAGAAACTGTGTGTTAGGAAAATGTAGAAGCTTTTATCTAAATGAAATTAAACCAAAATTGTACTCTATTTTTTGTATAACTTATAAATGCAATAAAATTTACTTATGAAAATGAGAATTGCGAAAAAGCTCTTATTTACATACCTTTTTGTATTCTCTCTTTAAAACCCGGCTTTTTTTATTTACAGAAATTTAATAAATGTACATTCCATTGCACTGTTCATGGTGTAAACGCAATTGTTGCTCAAGAATTTAAATTCTATTTTTTGCCGTAAAGAAAAACAGGAAATATTTCAAAATTTTATATTCAGCAAGTGATTGAAATAATTTTTGAAAATAATTTCACTTTCATATTAAAATTTATTTCAATGAACCAATATACTGTATAATACGAAAATTAATTTAATACTTGTTTTAATTACTGAACATGTTTTTTTTTTTGTATTTAACTTAACATAAATCATTACAAAGCATACAGTGGAATGTAGCCTCTTGAAATGTATTTCTGGCTCTTAAACAAATTATGATTTTTTTAAAACTAAGATGTTTTAACATGTAATTCCTGTACAGAAATATCATAAAATTAACTTTGGAATCATAACTATTATTTCATACTTTAGATCATCTCTCTCTCTCTCTCTCTCTCTCTCTATATATATATATATATATATATATATATATATATATATATATATATATATATATATATATATAAACATATATTTAAAAAAATTACTTATCAACAAAAAAAACAGTTTTTCAAAACTTAATTATTGCATAGGTATATTACAAAAACATTAATAAAAGTCATGATTTTATTGATCACAGTACTCAGATATGAGTGAAATTGTTTCTCTAGTTTACATTCCTAAACGTAATGATTATACACATACTTATAAGAAACAGTGTTGTTCAATAAATCTTTAGAAATTCCACAGATGGGGCTCGCAGCAACGAAAATTGTTTGTTTATAGTAGGAATTATCACTCACTATACAATTGTCTAAATCTCAATTTTTCGTATTCGTGATCATCACGCCTTACGAAACTCTAAAATTCTTCATCATAACTTTACCATTCGATGAGACCATCTTCGCCTTTTTTTGGAAAAATAGTCATCGGAATCAATCTAACGTCTTAATTTTTTTCCTTATTTTCCTTGATGAATCCAGGTCTCGTTGATGGTGACAACTCGACGCGTCAGCAATCAAATTTCAATTTTACAGCAAATGACTGGGAAATCAAAGTAACTTTTGTTTCAAAGTAATATTTTTTCAGCTCCTTGTAATAGAAGACAACATCCAATGGTTATGGCATCTTATCTTAATGATGCCATCTGTCTTTAAATGCAAGTACTTTTTGAACCACCAATGTTTATTTGTGTAAGAGTATGTAAATTTATTAATGACCTTTTCCTGCTTTAAAATACTTTTTTTTGTTTGCTTTCATAAGATCTTTTCTTATGTTCATTTAAATTTTTTACCTTTGATAACAATTGTAATTTGATTTCTGAGTATCTTTTTAAATATTTGATTTTTGAGTAACTTTTTAAATATTTGATTTTTCTTTTGATTACGCAACAGAATTCTTTATTTCTTTTGTACGCAACAGAAGTAAGCATGCGCCAAACGTCAATCCCTGACAACCGTTTATCCTGAAGCCTTCTCTTTCGTATGCAGTGCCTCTCGTTTTTGTAGACAAGTCAGTATAGCCATAGCATTCGTTCGCATTAGAATTATTTTTTGTTTCGCTGGAAAAATGATAAATGTAAGAACAGATCAAAGAAATGTTGTCTTTCCTCGTCGCCCTTCCACGTCAAAAACAGGTGGCAATGTTGAAAATATCGTTCATCTGGCTCAATCTGAACGTCGGTTACATATCCGCGTGATTGTTGAGACTATAAGAATTGACAGGAATTCGTACGGTAAATGCTACATAACAATTTTTACATGCAAAAAGTATACGTCAAAATGTTATCTAAGATACTCCCGTTTCCCGTTTGAACAACAAGAAGTCCCAAAAATATTTTTACTGACACATTGAAAACGACCCAAACTTATTAGTAAGGATACTAGCATGTGACAAATTATACTATTTTACTTCTGACTTTGAAAGGAATCTCCAATCCATGCACTGGAAAAGTTCATCTTCACTAAGAGCCTAAAAAGCAAAAATGATTAAATCGAAATTTAATGAAGTGATGACTGTTTTTTTTTTTTTCGAAATTCATGGGATTGTACTCCTTCAATGGAATTCTGAAAGACAAATTATTAATCAATATTATTACCTTCCTATTCTTGCTGAACTGTATTTAAAAAAAAAATTAAGAAAAAGTGACCCGAATTGTGAAAGGACAAGTCATTTGGCATTGGCTTTCAAGAGCTTTCTTTCAATGTACAGCATTCCAGTGTTAGACTACTCGCCTTTTTCAACGGATCTTACACCATACGACTTGTATCTATTTCCTACGGTGAACTTTGCATTAACAGAATCAAGAATGGAATCCATTGAAGCTTTGGAAGAGAAAGAACAAACATCTCGAAGGAGCTGATAGAAGACTTTCAGCACTGTTTCGAATAACAGAAGTTTAGCATAGAGCGATGCAGAGATAAAAAAAAAAAAAAAAAGGATATGTATTGAAGGTGATAATAAATAAAAATGTATGAAATCTTCGCTATCTGAAGTGACGAAAAAAGGAAATTTCTGTAACTTCATTTCGATTAATACCGTTGTTCAAACCTATCCCTCTACTTAAAAATTCATTCATAATCATACTGTTTAAAGTTCATGGTTTTTATTTACGTCATACTAGGCACCTTTCCTTTTCGGCTCAGGAACAAATGCACTCCGCACCAGTTTGTATCGCTAACGGTTGTGAGTTAGTGATTCAGCAAATTCCATAGGAGAAAGTAAAAGAATTGTGAAATATTCGATAAAGAGAAAAATCTATACAAATAGAGGCAGTGAACTTCAAGTTTTCCATATATATGAAATGCTTCTTGTAGTATATTGGTTTTCAAATCGATGCAACACTTTGTGGTTTAGATGTATAGAATGGTACATGGAATATAAAAATCCCATGCACAGAAAAAAAAATACTCTTTACGGTTCTATATGCACATACATTTTACATCTTTTGTATTATACTGTGTCTCACAGGAACATAGATTTATTTTTCTTTCTGTATGTTAACTTCATTAATTTATGAAAAAAAATTACCGTTACTAAATTTCCTGTTAAATAAAATTTCTTAATTATATATTAAAAATTGACAAAAGTTTTAAAATTAATAACTATTACATAAGAAAATTTTAGAATCAAACTTCAGTTTCAATGAAGTTAAAATTTTCAGTTACTTTCAATTCACATGTATTATTTGTATAACAGTATTTTTTTTTTAAATTTATGTGGAAGTAACTTCAAACTAAGTAAGAAAACACCAATGAATTACAATGTTGGACGCTATAATCTCAACAAAAGGAATAAATTGTTTTACAGGAATGAATTTTTGGCAAAGTATTTGTCTAAATAACATACTTATTTGATTTAAGTGTCAAGATCATATGTTAAAGTAAGAGTGAGATGAAAATTCCTTCATGAGAAAATGTTAAAAAACATATAGTAACAGCTATGTTTTGTTAATTAGCATGTATTGTCTTATATTATTTTGTGCCTGTTACACTGAGTTTAGTACTTGTTACACTGAGCTTATCAATAATTGAACTCCTTGAGGTCAAATGAGCAACGATCCCTTATTGTCTGTGGATGACGTTGCATTGGGTGTCCAATAACGTATCATACATTGCTCGATTGGAGAAATATCTGGTGATGTCATCAGACTAAAGTGACTTTAGACATTATGTACAGTTCGTTGGATGGCAGCAGAATTATAGGAACTGAAGTTGTCATGTTGGAAAAATATCCTCTAGAATAGTGATGAAGAATATCAAGGCAACCAATTCAGTCACCAGTCTGACGTACAGATTTGTTGTCAATGTGCTTATCATAATGACAAGATTGCTCCTGCTTTTGCAAGAAATTGCGCCTCAAACAAACAGAACTATTAATTTAAGATCATCTATAACAAAGGAAGTTTGGTTTTAAGCTCTCTAAAAACATTTAGTCATCCTTGACTCCAAGACAGAAATACCTATCATCAAGAAACATAATACATCTCTACTTACCATCCAAAGAGTTATAGTTTGATGTCACTGAAATCTAAGATGATATTAAATTGGAGTTAAGAGCTCGAAAAACCCCATGGTATCTTGTTTGGAGCTCTCCCTCAAATGATAGCTTAATTATAGTCGTTGTCAACACATAGCAACAGCTCCTTGAATGTATTACTCTGGCATTAATAGAAGGCTGCATTTCTGCTGCAGATGCACTATGGGGATCCACTACCTTGAAGCGATATGGAGGTCTTTTCTTTTATCAATAACTCATGTGTGATTGAACATTACTCTTCTCGTGGCACTACTTTTCCCAGAAACATTGGTGATAGTGATATGATATAGTGGATCCTCGCCAAATTCTTCTGCCTTATCAAAAATAGAAAACCCACCTTTTCCTTGCAGCATAACACAGCTTCATGCAAACTTTGTAAGCTTCTAATTCCACATCGTATCGATTCTTTAAAAATGACTTAAACCTACTCACAACGCCCAATTCGGAAGACAGATAACACTCACGAGGCTTGAATCGCGTATTTAAGCAAATGTGATATATATGCTCATTGTGGTTTAGATAGCAGCTCTATTTTTCTTGTATCGCGAAATCTGAATGTACTAACACTTTCAAATGAGTAAAAATGCTCCTAAACTCTGTTTCTCAAGTGCAATTTCTTCTTAATGTTAGAATATTATTTTCTGGCTATGTATACTATATAAAATAATCAAATACTGTTAAGAAAGTACACGTGTAAAGCCAGAAAAATATATCTTAATCGTTTTTTTATTGTGTTTTGTGACAGTTTTGATGTAAATAAGCTTAATTTATCATTCAATTATTAATTTTGTAAAATAAAATTGGTTGTTTTTCCAAGAGAAAATTTCCGATATTTTATAGACACATTTTACAGGGATATAGAAAATTTTCATTATTTGTTTAAATATGTAACTTCAAAATTCACATTTTTAAACCCAATACTCATACGGGGATTATTGTTCAATGCTACGGAATCATTTTAGATTTTGTACCTACAGTGGTATAAGAAGATATTTATAAATATTCAAAATCATGTTGATAATTCATCAGTTTTGACTTATCATATTTTAATAGATACATAAAAATAATTGAAATTTGAATATGTTTCTGTATGCAGTTAACGATATATTAGTTATCAACTTTTATAACATTATTGTTAAAATTAGAGTATATATGATCTCATATACAATTTAGTTTTTTTCTTTATATGCAAATATATTCAGTATGTTAAAAAATTGTAAAACTAGTAACGAATTTGAGCACTTCTGAAGATGCAGACTTAGTAAGCGAATTTTTAACGTGTATACTGAACCAGTTACCTGCAGAGGGAAACTTGCGAGATTCGCTTCCCTGCGCCACCGTTTCTCAAACATGCAAGCGCAGTTATGCGGTATTAGGAGAAAGTAAGAGGCACACTTTGCAATCTAAAAACTGTTTACTTCCTCAATAAAAAAGAAGAAGAAAGAAAATACAAAATTTTAGCTATAGAGTAACAATATAATAAAAACCATGTTAGAACTTAGCTGCCGTGTGATATATCCTGAAACATGGTTGGAAACATAAACCAACATCACATTCAGTGCATTGATAGCAGTTTTCAAGACGAATTTTTTTTTCTTGAACAAACAACGCAATTTCTTGATGCATTTTTCTTTGAAGACATTGGCGGGTGTATAAACACTTGAAAATTTCATCATCAAGTCAGAAAAAAAACGGCCATATTTTTCTGATTTTTAGGTTTGGATGTGAATTTTCATCAAAAGTACTATTATTGGAAGAGCGCAGAAACTTCACAATAAGCTGAAAAGGATTTCTGCTCATAAGTTTCCCAAAAATCGACGTTTCGATCAATTTATTTCCAGACCAGTAAGGTAATGTCAGGTTTTACTGTTATTCCTTGTAAAATCAGTACACTTAAAAAATCATATATTTCATCTGAATTGGTTGGATGCCACAACTTCGTTCTTGATTTCTCTTTTCCAGGATGTTGGTTGATATACTGCTCAGCAAAACGATTAGTTTCAATAACAATATGAAGCACAAGCTGCTCATCGAAAAATAATTCAAAAAGAGGAGTGGGTCCGAAGCATCAGTTATATTTTTCTTTATTCTGGCTGTCCCAAAAATGGAAAGAGTGGAGGCAGCATAGGCAATTTTTTTCCAGTCGTATACAACATCGGGCATCGTTCAGAGAATAGTCGCAATCAGAATTATCTTCATCTGAAGTAATATTATATTCGGTCGTTTCTGATACTGAAGATGACGGAAAGTACTCATCTAATTCACTGTCATACATAGACATATTCGTACAAAAAACTATAAAGCTCATTTTGCACATAGTAAACGAAAACCGAAGCGAAGGAAGAATGAAAAAGCACGACCTACTCAAACAGAAACACAAGCAGTAACTGCACAGGCATGAGATTCGCAGTTACAGAAATAATTCCAAATGCGATTCCTCTCTATCCCCTCTTCTCTGTGTGTGTGAGAGAGAGAAATAAGCAAATCCTTCTCAAGGTCATATGATTGCATTTCAATGCCTTGGGAGCAGTTATACGAGTAGTAGCGCAATTCAAAGAATTGTACTTCGGAAAGGCGTACACATACTCCCACGGCAGTTAACGCATCGGCTGAGCGAGGGCGTATGTATACGCCCACGGCTGTTAAGGTGTTAAAATAGATGGGAAAACATTTCCTGTACTAATTGCTTTAAAATTAAACTAAAGTTTTTTAAGAACTTCTAATTTTTTTAAAAAAAAAATAATAGGGTTTATGTTTAGAAATTATAAGACCACCTGAAATGTTAGCATATTATACGTCATATCTGAATCATTTAAAAAAGGCATGGGTTCGTATTTTATAACCACATTACCGGAGAAACAAAGATGAAGGTTTTAAGTGTGTTATTCACGATTTATTTGAAGTTGTAGCGGAGTAAACACTTATCTGAGGACGAAGTAAGAAAAAAACCTTATTTTATAAGGGAACTGGTAAATATGCAAGATAGAAATATCTAAGTTATTGAAGCTTTCTAAAGGTGAATTTCACAATGCTATAATTAGAAAAGATTATTCAAAAAATATAAACCGATCTGGAAGGAATAGAATTTTGAGAGTACGAGCTTTGACAGCAAGGAATTCGACACATTTTTCAGCTATCAATTAAAACAAGTGTTTCGACTTGTAAAAATTTTGAAACTCTACAGCAAAAACTCTTCACATTGACACTTTGGAAGAGTTTTAAATCAAATACTATTGAAAAAATTGAAAATGAAGATAACACCAAATTTATTGAGACATTATCGATAAGAAAGACGGAAATAAACTGAATATATCACGTCATGTATAGATTTTTCGAATAAAGTTTTATTTTCTGATGAAAAGAAATTTCCTTAATTGTCCCGATGTCTTCAAACACTATTTGAATGTCTTAAGAAATGACCAAAAAATGTTTTATTCTACAAGTGGAGGAAGGTTCATTAATTGTTTGAGGAGCAGTTAGTCATGACAAATTATGCAATTTACCATGAAATTCAGAACATAAGGACTTAGCACACCATTATGGTATATTAGATGATTGGCTTATACCGTTTGAGTCTTTATTAAGTGGTGGTAACTGGATGTTTGAATAGGACAATGCTTTTCTCTCTACACCTAAATCCACCTAGGACTGGTTTTAAAAAGAAAAATGGAGAGAGATAATGTTTTTGCCATGGCCAATTCACGTCAAGAATTGAGCCCTGTGAAACATACATTTGGTACATATTATGTCTCAGAATGTATGCTATTAATAAGCCATTTTCATCAGCCCTTGAACTATAAGTAACGAGCGTAAAAGAAATACAAAATATTTCTGAAACTGAACTCAACCACTTGGTCATTTCAATATAAATAAAGAGTGTTTAGGGCTATCAGGGAAAATAGATTACCAATATTAAATTAATTTTCATACTTTTTTTTCGTTTTTAGAATTTGTCTTATAGTTCATTTATTTCTTATACATTTGATAACTTAAATATTTATTATTTTATTCAAAATTATGGAGAAAACCTAATCGTAAAAAAAAAGTATTTTATCATGTTTCATTTCATTAAATTCTATAAGAAAATTTATTGATTGATTTTCAAAATTCAAATGGTCCTATAATTTCTTAATGTACTCAATATATATATATATATATATATATATATATATATATATATATATATATTCGTCCCTATAATATAATACTGCTAAATTTAATGCAAAAAATGTTTAATAGAAAGAAATTAACTTAATTTAATCGAATGATGTTCTAATAGAAACCCTAGATCTCCCCCAAAGCTTTTAAATTATATCATTGCTTTTATTTTATAATAGCACACAAATCATACGATCATAATGCATAATATACGTATCATATTTGATTCTAATATCTTAGTATGTTAACAATGAATTACAATGCATTCTTACTTTTGTTCAACACTTAAGGTTCCGGGTTTGATTAAAAAAATTTCAATAATATAATTTTCTTTTATTTTAATAATCTTTTTAATCAGAGCGTTTAGGTTATCAAAGGCATGATTCTACTTTTAAAAAGCTTTAAATGCTATGAATGATTTTTTTTCTCTCCATAAAGTGAGTCATCAAAACAATAGATTTAAAGACTTTAACTGTTATTTTAATTTTACCCTAACATAAAAGAAACTCAAGTGTTCTGTAATGAAATTGTTTTAGCGTTACACAGAATAAAACATTTTTATTCAAAATGCACACTGTAAGTAAAATAAAACCTATTCTTGTTCCATCCCCAGCAAAACTATACTGGATAATATTTCAAATTTCCTTTCAACCGATATGTTAAAGGTGCAACAAAGCAGACAATTCCGCTACTCTTTTCTAAAGTTTCGCATCACATCCATTTCACGGTCATTTGATTTTCTATGTCTTCACCGAATTATGCTGCTCTAATTTATGTACAAACTTCTGCCAAAACAAGTCATTTTGCACACCATGAAAAATAATGTTTCGTTGAAATTTCTCGCGGTGAGTTGTTGTCAAACGAGCTCTTTCTTTATGGATATTAACTGCTGCAAACCCTAATCGTTGGAATGAAAGATGTTTCTCGCTGTTTCTATTAGAGTAAGTTAAATTTAGTGAACGTAATTTAATGAAGCGGAAAGGGATTTGAATATATTTCATTGAAATAAGACGATCATCTTTATTTCTCAGCTCTTTCATTTTCTTAAAATCTTATACAGGCATCTTGATCATATAAAAAAAAAATTATGATTTAAGTTTATTATCGAGTCTATTATTTTATATTCCTTCATTTTTTTTTTAAATAAGAAGAGAAAGAAGAGTTTAGTTTAGTAAAAGATATGGTATCTATATTTCGTTTATATTTTCGCGTAGAAAACGAATTTCAAGATGCATAATAATCATATTAAGGCAGTTTTTAAATACTTTAAGTACGAATAGAACATATTTATTTTCTTATTTTTTTTGTAAGAAAAACCAAATTTATTTCTGAAAATAAATTCATTAAGAAAGCAATTTTTTCGGATTTGCTAAAGAATTCTATCATTATTAAATTAAAACAGCTTTCATTTATGAATGAAAAAATATTTTTTTCTCCTGTACTGCTGTATTACTATTATTTTCTTGACTGGAATATGTAGTAAACATTTTATTTCAATTTCATGTACGAATTATAACAGTAAAATGCTGACAAAGGTATATAATAATAGTTTATAAATTTTTAACAAATATATTTTTGTTTCATTTTTTGGATTTAAAAACCATTATTACCGATAGGTAAAAAAATATGAAACATATTACAAGAATCACGGTAATGCTTTTAAAATACTGAATACTTCATTTAAAGCAGAAATTACAGTTTGAGGTTCAATAAGATATGAATACTGTTTCCTCTTTTGAAAAATAAAATAAAAGTAAACTACTCCAACTCGAAAACCTCAGTTAATAGCTATAAGTATTGAAGTTACTGGCACAAAAGTCAAATGCTAGCTATCAAGTTATCCTAATAGTCCTAATTGCTTCTTACACATTATTGAATTACGCTGAAATTACGAGATGCTTAAGAACAAAGCTATGAATTATATTCGATGTTAATAACTATTTTTTAAAATTGCTATTGAGGGATTTACTTTTATGTTTCGGATGAACATCGAGTGTTACAGCTATTTGCTGTGAACCTCTTATTTTATTAAATCCTCTTAATCTTAATAATCTTCTTAATTATTGCACAATATATAAGAGCCACAATTACATTAAATGTGCATTATTACCCATACATGAGTTATGAATGTCGATCTTTTTTTTTTTTTAAATGGTTATCAAAATATTTTTTAATCATCTGCTTTGCACCCAAAATAAATTTTTTTCCCCTCAAAATATGTTCATGAAGATTTCTTTTAATTACTTCTTTTAAATATAACTGTTACAAATTTAAATGAAATCTTTGTTATTGATTTTGTGCTATATAAATAGAAGAAACATTATTTTATGACTCATCAAAATGACCATTTAAATCATATGATTATTAAAATTTAAAATAAGCAAAACATAAAATGAAAGACAATACAAATAATTGAATGTAATATAGACAGAAAATAAATAGGAAAAATTCGTGATCCACAGACATGAGACAGAAATAATCATTTAGAAGCAAAATTCGTATTCTACAGAACAGCAATATAAAGAAAACCGATTTACTTAAAATCGTTTGGGATTTCAAGGGAAACCTAGGCTTTAAAGCGCTTTCTTTCCCCATTATACAATAGGCATTTGAAGATCTCCAATTTTACTCAACTGTCATTCATTCGAACAAAATCCATTATTAGGCAGGTGATTGTGATGGTCCCATCAGACTTGAGGAATCGATTGTAATTGGGTCTCATGAGTCTTGAAGACCCAATCAATTCTTCTATTCAGTTCTCCATGGAACTCTTTACTTCTTAGAAGAATGAGTGTGTACAAGCATGAAGCAAAAATTGAAGTTTCATATGTATGTTTCAAAAGTGTATTTTTGTTTAACTATAGGTATTTTTTATTTATTATGTTTACTTAATCATAACTATATGTTTATAGAGCAATACATAACATAAACTATTTTAGTTACACTTAATATATTTAGAATTAAACCCAATATGTAAATAACATAGAAAATAAAGTAAAACATTTTATATTTCAATTAATTAAAGACCTATAGGAAAACATGGTGTATATTTATTTATTAATATTGTTTAAATTTCTCTTTTTAATGAGAGCTGTAATTTTTAAAAAAATGTCATAATTATTTTTAATTTAGTTTAAAACATCTGATTGTATATTCATATATATATATATATATACTCAAGGACAAAAAAATTAGCGCACCAAGAAATAATTGCGAGATCGTAACGAAACTTGGCATGATGGTACATGTCGGAGAGGTACGCAAATGATTAGTAATGCAGCGTGATTGCGCATTACGTATAGTCGGTAGAGGGCATTTAACGTCATTCTCCATTGAGTATAAAACAGGTAACTAAAGCCTGTTTGAGTGTTCTGAATTGTTTACAAAAGAAGAGCTGAGGTAGACATGCTATTACTCCGTTTTCGAAGACAATATGAGCAGCTGCCGCAGTTTGAGAGAGAGAGAATCCTCAGCATGATGGAAACTGGGTGGTCAGTTAGTTGAGTAGCTCGTCAATTAGGCCGCTCTGATTGTGTTGTAAGAAGGTGTTGGGATCAGTGGATCCGATAGATGTCATTTACACGAAGACCAGGCTCCGGACGCCATCGACAGACTAGTCGTCGAGAAGACCGCCACATCGTAAGAAATGCACGCGTACAGCCAACTGCTTCATCGGCCGCCATCCAGGCACAGGTAGCACCTTCACTAGGGCCCCCTGTGTCTTCGAAGGGCCCCCTATGTGTGCAAAGGCGCCTGGCTGAAGGACATTTAGAATCGTGGCTCCCTTTACGTGTGCTGACATCCATGCGTCCATTACATCCTGCAATCACATGTGTTGTCACTCATGCAACGGCTCCCAAGAGCCATTTTTCAACAAGACAATGCTCGGCCTCACACGGCAAGGAGTCAGAAGACTGTCTCCGCACTATTACTAGCCTTCTTTGGCCTGCCCGATCCCCAGAGATGTCTCTAATCGAACATATCTGGGATCATTTGGGACAGTGAGTTGGGCATCTCACGAGATTCAACCAATTAGAGGCAAAGTTACAGCAAATATGGAACGAAATGTCTCAAAACATCATACAGAACTTGCATGCCTCAATGTCTTATCGTACTGTATCGTGCATTCGCGCTACAGGGGTTCAACAAGGTATTAAATGTTCCGTTCTCTTGCCTTTTTCTCTGAAATAAATGATCTTTTTTCATTGGTTTCCTAATCATTTACTTATATCGAAGTAGTCATCAAGTATGTAAAATGTCGTTTGATTTTGACGACTCCTTCTTGGTGAGCTAATTTTTTTATCCATGAGTATATATATATATATATATATATATATATATATATATATATATATATGTGTGTGTGTGTGTGTGTGTGTATTATGTTTCATAAATCTTGTAAATCACATACATAGTAAGTTATAACATATCTTGAGTTATACATTTTCGATGATAATTTGTAAACTTTAATTAAGGGAGTAAGTAAATAGTTATCATATTATAAGTCTTCTCACCAAAGATAAGTATTTATTCGGTATTGCATATTTCAAATTTGCGTAAGAAAAATGGCAAAGACCCAACTAATCTGGAAAACATTGCTTTCCTCTAAGCTTCAACTCTGTATTTTAAATCTTTTTTTCCAATCACTTTTTCCTTATTATTCATTTTTTTTCTCTCAAAAAATTGTTTTATCGTTTGATTACCTAATATTCTTTTGTATATAAAGTATATAAAACACTCACATAGTTAAAAATGCATCATTGAGTTTATACTGCCACTTTATCAGCTGGTATTTTCAAATAAAAATGTCCCAGCTGTGTTTACACAATACATTATTGGAACATGTTATCTATATCGTTTTGAAAAGTAGAAAATTGGCTGATGTAATCGTATATATTCTCAGTCTTGTTCTACATTGTTACTTTGTATGAATCAAAAGTAATTCGAAGACAAAAAATGATCGAGTCATCAATTTATTTAAGTATATAAACAGAATGATGACAATAAAAATGGAATCGAAACTTCCTAGAATATTTATAGCAGTCTTTTTTCTGAAAAAATAAGTTAACCGTGGTAACGGTGAAGGAAAAGAAATGTTAATAACAAAAACTGATCTTGAGTATTTTTTTTCATTCATTTAGTTATTGCAGAGTTTTGATCGATTGTTTGTGTGAATACGTTACGAGAAATGTTTAAAATTATTAGGCATAATTGCAAAAAAGAATTAAAAAGTTACACTTTTGAGGGTCTACTGTTTAAAACTACGCTTGTGTTGAAATAAATATTAAAAAATAATATATATATATATATATATATATATATATATATATAATATATATATATATATATATATTAAGTAAAATATTGTTCTCAAATATGTCATATTATTAAAAATTCTTAATTTTATAAATGAATTTATCACGTTGTGGGAATGAATTTAGCAATATAAAAAAATAACCGATGTCACAAATTATTATTCATACTTCTAATTCAACCATTAATTAATTATATTTCTTTTTATTTGATGTCCTACAAAAATCCATGCAAATTATAAGCAGCTGTGGCAATTAACTGCTATGAAATTATCAATCTATTTTTCTTATTGATGAAATTTTTGTAATATGTCTCTACTGGAATATCTGAATATTTTCCTATATTGATTTGTGCGAATTTCTGTTATTATTCTCACTTGAAATATATAAATAGAATAAATTTGAAACTTAGTGTAATAGGAAAAATTACTTAGGGAATAAATTAAAATAAAGTGATTTTGAATCACGAAGTAAAATAATGGATTTAAGTGACTTCTTAAATACCGAATCTCTCAATTCTTTAAGCTACAGCAAATAATATAAATTCAAAATCGCAAATTCTTTAAGAACTTTGAATAAAAATGGCTCATTTCTCAAGGTAAATATTAAGATATATATATATATATATATATATATGATATGATATGAAATTATATGAGCTCTATATCACTTATTGAAAATGAAAACATATATTAGGTTTTACTCTCTCTTTGACAAATAGAAATATATTTGCATTCCTTCGCCTTACTTTTCGAATAAAATGATTATGTTTAATGATATTTGTTTTTTGGAATAAATATGTTATGTATAAGATCTTATTTACTATTGGTTTGTTTAAGCTTGTAAGCCGTAAGGTTACTACTATTTTCTAAACCTGATACAAGTTTATTGCACTCTCAGCAGAATACTTTCTGTTGAAGTCTCAGTTAAACGTGTTCGAGTGAGTTTAGATTAAGATCTAGCAATGTCTTCGAAACATGGCTTCGGTAACGACAATCACACAAGTTCTTCCTCTATTGAAAAGAAAGCGTCCGTAAAATAGTGATTCCAGTAAATTGACGATTCTTTACTAGTCTTAAAGAACGAGAAGAGTCTTGCAATACTTCCTTATTCTTTAAGAAAATGGTTCTAAATCTTGCAGGCTCTGGAAAAGGATCAACTTTAAATCTTTAGGGGATGCTTTGAAAAATAGCTGTTTTTCACCATTTCTTCAGTTGTTTTCATCCATTGAGTTCCTTGTAATGCCCTTCATCTTCAGGTCTTATAAAATACCTTCTGAAACGTGGATACAGTGATGGGTTTTATTTAAGCTATCGAAAAAAGAAAAGAAAAAGAAACTGAAGCAAAGAAATTGTCCCTGATAACTATGTGAATCTGTGATTCTGAGAAAATAAGGACACTCTTCACCCTACTATATAGGGATAAGAATGGGTAAGAGAAAAAACAAAAGAGACTACAGAAATTTTTATCTGAGCATGTTGAGTTTTACGATCTAAATCCTAGAGCTTCAACAAATGATGAAAGAAACAAAAATGTGCATTATTTTTTCGCTAAATCTCTCCGAAGAATTTGAATAGAAAAATTGTCTTCAGAATCATGACGAATGGTCTTTGTCATTCAAAGTCACGTAATTTATTTTGTGACATTTTTAACAAGTTGTGATTTTTCCAGGGAAATATTTACAAATCTTAATTTATATAGTAATTTAAGTTGCTTATATATATTGGAAACTTAGTAAATTGTGAAAAATGGCCTTTTGAACCATGTTATATATTTTTCTTAATAAACGAAAATGTGGGATATTTTATGCTGTAAAATAGTAATAGAAATGTGTTCCTGTATTAATTTTATTAATTTTGACAAAAATGAAAATTAATAATAAATAAATAAAAATAGTCATAGGACACAGTGGCCACTATACATAATTAACTATAATAAATGTCATTAGCTTAAAAGGTATAATCTATATTTTTTATTAATATTCATATTGAATTAGCTTATTTCAGTTTATATTTCATTCACATAAAATCATCTTAAATTATAATATTTCAAACTCGATTTTAGAGCACCGATTACCTTCAAAACATACAATTGCTTATAAAAATATACCATTGATTATTTATCCTTTGTAAAATACACTCTTTTACATTCCTAAAGTAAAGTATAAAAATATTCACTTAAGGTGATATTATACTATATCCAAGCTATAAATTTCAGAGTTAATCGGTTTGAATATTGTTTGTTATTCCCATCCCGTCATTATTTATAACAATTTACACTCTACTCGTACATCTATTCGCAATTTGGAGCTCAGAAAGGTTTCAAAGTCTTTGTGATAGATCCTGGAATGGCTTGTTTGGAATTCCTCTCATGGTTTCTCATTACTTTTAACAGGAAATTGGCTTGCTCTCTGGAATCTATCGGTTTAAATTTACGGCACTTTTCAAAAGAAGAAGACACAAAAGAAAAGACTACGCACTGCGCATAGAAAGATGAGCTCCTGAAGACGACTTTCTGATTTACTATTTCCGAAAAAATATATGTCGTAGACGATATATTTTCCGGTCAAAAATAAATTTTGTTTTTCTTATAATCCATTACATTGTTATTGATGAACAATTTTTCTGGACAAGAGCAGAGATATCACCTTAAATTCAAGGAAGTTACTTGTAAATAATTTATTTTAATCACGGAAAGAGTTTCAGACATTACTTTTTTGTTGATTTTATTTCTATGCAAAATTTATAAAAAGCCGGAAGCTTCTAATTTAATAGAGAGCTCAACAGATATTTAACTTTCCTTTGTCATGAGAAATTCATAAATTTTCAGTAAAGATATTTTGCTTAAGGACTACATAACTGAAGGCAATATTTTATACATGAAATCTGAAGCACAGAAAAAAGTAATTTTATTCCTAATGCGAAAATCAGTGTGAAATATCTCAGACTCACATCCAGTTGAAACAAATGTTATTTTATTGAGATATCCTTTATATCTTTGTAGTATATTCATTATTAAGAGTTTCAGATATACATATTTTTTCGTACATACAATTTACACATTATTTCACAATATTAAAAAACAGTTCTTCACTTTCATCTGGAAATTTTCTGTCTAATATATTTGGATAAGTTAACATTCTTGTAGTTATGATATCTTAAAAGATAGTACATTTAGAAGAAAATGAATCATATGACGCTCGTTAATTCTACAAGTGTTTAGTTCTAAAACAGTTTCTCGTTTCATTAAATTGTTACATGTTGAAGAATAGGTTAACAATGAAGCTTTAAAAATATTTTTTATTATTTATATACGTCACAAACAAATTAACAGAAAAAGATGCGCATAGTTTTAAGCATATTTTATCAAACAGATTTCTTTTTAAACTTAAATCATAAGCAATGGTAAAGAATCGTCATCTTTATGATAAAGAAAATTATTATGCAGTGATAATCAGTCAAAACACTCTAATCACATTATTCAAGCTTTGAATATGCAATATCAAAATAAGTTTCAAATAAGGACTGGATAACTAAACGCGTCCTAAACAAATGTTATAATGAAGAATTTTGCTGTGTTATAATGAAGTGACATAATTCATGTCAAGTATACATGCTCAGTAAACCAATTAACATTTCAGTACTGTTTGTAACAGGAAATTGCATCAGAAATTATTTCAAAGAAAATAATTACTAGGCTGTCCTAGGCTGCTGTATCATTTCATCAAATGGAATATAAGTTTAGTATAGTCACATTTAACAAATTAATATATATATATATATATATATATATATATATATATATATATACAAAAATTGCTCAAATAAAAGGTATGAAACGTCGTAACAACGTAAAATTTGCCTATGCAATTGTGAGGAAACATAATGAGATATCTAGGGATGAGAATGGAGACTTGGACGTGAATCGGAGCATGCGCGGGCTCCCACATGTGCAGGAGAGAGCAGAGACCCTTATAAAGAATGCCGTCCAATTGACATTACGTGTGAGGACATGATGGCGTTCACATTTCAAAATTCAACGATTGAGTAGCAGCAAGGCGCTATCCTATTTCTGAAAGCAGAAGATGTTATATTGGCCGCTATACATTGCCGGATGGTGTTCGTATACGGGGAAGACTGTGTGTCAGTTAAGTCAGTGATAGAATGTAGATTCGATTTTCATGCAGGGCGTAAGGGTTTGATTGGCCCTATTTTAGCAAGAACCTGGATATGTCTGCTATTTCCATGTGTTTGGTCTCCAAATAAAAAATGGAAAAGAAACACTTCAACTCGGAGGACGAACTCAAGGAAACTGTAAAGGACTGGGTCCTTGTTACGGTTACAGGAATTCTGGGAACAAGGAATCTTCATTATACTGTTTTATTATAAATTCATCATTTATACCCACAGTGCCGTTTCGTTACCCCTTATATATATATATATATATATAATGAATGTCGTTATGAACAGCCCTTTGCCATCTGGTGGGAACATTTTCTTTGGTGTAGAGGTTTGATGTGTCAGCTTAGTTTTCACTTGAATCACATTCAAAATTATGAGTTCAATCGCCAATAGCCTTGTGTTGCTTCTTAATACAATGTTAATAAACAATGAAAAAACTAAGCAGAGTGGTTATTATTGTGTTGATTCTTTGAAAATCATGGGTTCAAGGATCTGATTACATCAAAGACAGGCTGATTAGCGGGATTGGTCCATGCTAAATCAGTTGAGTTTCTAAGTCCTCATGTTAGCACATATAGGAAATTTAGTTGCCAGATCAGTTGTGGCTGTCTCCATTCGAATGAGGTTGAAAATGGCGAACGCCGTTTCCAATAGACCTTGTTTTGCTTCCGAATCTGATGTAAATAAACAATCAATAGGAAGGTTCTTAAATTGATGGAAATTTATTATAATGTACAAAAAAATCATGTTCCTCGTAATTTTTTAGATGTTTTGAAAAATATGAAAATAATTTAATTGAGTATGTATAATATGCAAAAATACCACTTTAGTTGTTAATTTATTTGAAATATAACCAACCGTTACGCTAAATGATGATTATAGTTATTAATTTATTTACCATAAAAACTGAAAAATGGTTCTAATTCCCTGCTGTCTTTATTGTTATTTGAAATTTCTTAATTATTTTAAGAACTCTTCAGCATTTGAACTTTCAAAATGAATTATTGCTTGTAAAAATGATAAATAAATTAATAATTATTCCTAATTGCTTTCAGGAGTGATGAAAATTGGAGGATGAAAGCTTATGTTGCAGGGATTTGAATTCCAATTCACTTAATAATATAGGTAGGTAATGTTTAATAATTTTTCTAAATACATTATCGCAACAAGAAGTTATTACTTTGAAAACTTTTCTAAAAGAAAAAAAAAATGTTTTGAAACAATAATAATAATAAATTTAATTAAAATTATTTTCGAGCAACTCAAGTATTTGCTTGAAAACGCAACTTAAATACTATTGTTATAAGCTAATTAGTTTTCCAAGAAATTAATAACTAGGATTTAAATGGTATTTGGTCATATACGAAACATCCATTATTTTCCATTCATTTTTCGAATCTTATTTGAAAAATGTGGTTTGTTTATAGAATAATTTTGATAAGCTCTGTGCCTCTTTAACGCACTTAAAATAATTCTATATTTTTTTCTGAGATTTTAAATTTAACAAATACTTTTGAGATTTTAAAAATTATGTTCCATAAATTAATTTAATTTAAAATATTTATAAGTAGTTATCGTATTTCATATACACATCGAAAATAACCAGTTTTCTTCAAATTAATGGTTAACTGAAGAATAATGATTT
This sequence comes from Nephila pilipes, assembly GCA_019974015.1. Classification (NCBI taxonomy): domain Eukaryota; kingdom Metazoa; phylum Arthropoda; class Arachnida; order Araneae; family Nephilidae; genus Nephila; species Nephila pilipes. The sequence continues at coordinate 259,464 of BMAW01026905.1, read as the reverse complement.
ATATTACATTTTCCAAACTAAATAGTGGAGGAAATAAGAATTCCAAAATATTTTAAAGAATTGAAAAGCACCACATTCTCCAGCATTCTATGTCTCACATTTTATCACAATTTAGATTTAAAGTTACTCAATTTACAGTGACAGTTTAAATTGCCATCTGACAAGACTGAAGCTTAGAATCTCGGCATTAGAGCTTATATCAAAGAAGTATTCGGAAAGCTCACCTATTCAGTTGGGGGAAGAAAAGAAAAAAGACAAAGCCTTTCTACTTCTATTCATTTTCCATTCTACAATGCGGAAAGTTTTCAAATGCTATACTATGAATGGTTATTTTTAGATTTCATCGAATTTGAAATTGATGGCAGTTGTTTGAAACTGCATAGGTATAGAAAATTCTGTGCAATTTATCTTTCGAATATATTTTCCTATCGTAAGAGTTTAGTATCAAAAAATATGTGACCCTTCTAGGGATTGAAAAACACTTGGCAAGACCTGTGATTTTATAAATTATTATAAAGATCAAATATTTGCCGGAGAAAATGTTTGAAAAATTCATTAATAATGAGCCAAGGTACTTTTTTAAATGTTTCTTTTACATCGGTATATATTTTAAAGAAACATATATACTTTATGAAATAATTCTTTTTATCGTGAAGCAAAAAAACATCTGTTTTAAAAAAAATAATATACGAAGTACATCAGAATAAAGTTCAGAAGCATTTAATACAATTCTAAAGGTTTTAAACCTTTGTTAAGTTCATTAAGGTAAACAAATTAAAAATTGTTAATTGCTACTTCTTTTATAGTGGATGTATTTGAAAAGGTTATGTGCTTTAAAATACACCCATATATATGTTCCTTAATTCTTGATAACTAAGGAATATCTATAACAATTACTTTGAGAGTACCTTACTTTCCTTATATTCAAATACCTTTTTTATTTACTACCTAGTTTTCTGAATAGTTTCTGTTACATTCACTACCTAGTTTTTAGATTAATTTCTGTTACTGAAAACACTATTTATTGATGATTATTATCAAGTAAAGTAAAGTATGTCTTATTAAGGAAAAAAAATTAATTACATTAAACTTATTTCAGAAAGAGCACTAGACTATCCTTATTCTATTTAACGTAGATTGCTTAGCTACTAAAATGTATTGTTGTTAAAAAGAAAAAAAAAACCATCAAATCTTGCTGTTTTATTCCCTACTTGTAAGAGACAAAATATATATATGATTTTAAAGGAAAATCTGACTTTATAAGAAATACATTTTATTGAAACATTCCCATTCTACTTGAGTAAAGAGAATGGAACACACCAAGAAAATATTTACATAGCCGAGAAAGTGGAACAAAAAAATTTAGAAAAGGGAATATTTTTTAAAAGAGAACTAAACTCTCCAGGCATAAAATTTATATGTGTATAAAGTTTAAGAACGTCTCCACAAAGAAAGAAATTTAAATTTACAGTTATATATATTTCTAATTTTTAAGCTACCACGGAAAAAGTGTGAATAAACTGTTTTATTAGGAGTCTAAAAGACACGGAGAAAAAGCACCTTCATTGAAGAATTTTATTTACATAAAACATTTTATGTTTCTAAAATTAATAAAAATTAATTACATTTACCTCATAATATTTAAATTTCTTACGTATATTTTAATGTATTCCTAAGAAAACCTTACTTGTTACGTGCTATATTAAAGTAAAATATCCACGAATTCATTTTAAGTATTATTTTGCGCTTCTTAAAATAACCTAACACTTTAGTTTGATACAAATATTTAAAAAACGGATAAATTACATTCACAATATATTCATTTCTAGATATAATATTTTTCTCATTTCTGCTCGTTGTACAATATGCATAAATTGCTTTAAAACTTTACATCATGAAACAGACATAGCGTTGAATGTCAAACCAATACGTATGTAGAAAACTCAATAAAGTTATTGAAATACAATAATAATTACTTTAATAAGTTTTCAAATAACTAAATGATAAAAGAAACATAATTCAAAAACTGTAAATGATTTTAAAATGAATATAATTTACAGAAGAATATAAATAAATGAAGGAATTCGTTTTTTATGAAAAAAAAAATGAGTTAAAATATGAAGGTATATTTATTGTTCTAATTAAATGATTATTTTTTGAAATTTTTTTCTACTGTCTTTTTTGGTCCGGCTCCAGTATCCAATTAACTAGTCCTAACACAAGTTATATTTATAACTCATTCAATGTGTCGGTGCGTGAGTTGTTGCCTACAATTTATATCCACTTCACCACCTTATAATTGACATCGATTTGTGTTTAAAATAGAAACAAACAATTGCATGTAGTTTTAATTTTATTACATATTCCAAAATATTAGTATATAATATATAAAATACAATCTACTTCATGTTCTGCGCGTAACTGATATAATATATATATATATATATACAGAGAGAGAGAGGTGTATGTATGAACAGTTCTAACAATTTGAAATAAAAACTTGTCTTTTAATAATTAACTGAATTTAATTAATGTTTATTAGTGAATGTTAGATATTTATAATGGAATATATTAATCTCTTAGTATTAAAGCAGAATCCCGCTATCGTTTTTTCTCCCTTCCTTCCATTGACGTACTACGTGTGACTATATCTTCTGCCTTCCATTCATGATCTGCCACCCTGTAGCGTCATGTTATCTCTGTTTCTATATTTACTGCGGTTTGATGCACTGCGGTTGCGGGGGAAGGAAATTAGTTCAGTTTCACATGTTGTGTTAGAATGCACACTTGCATCTCGTCGGCTGCAGGAGTAAACTGACACTTGCATGGAAGAAAAGTGAATTACCATTGGTCCACACTTATTTGACCGAGCCTCCACCTGGAGAAGAATTGATGAAAAAATCAACAAATGTGTATTTTATATATATATATGTATGAATGCACGATTTCTCTAAGATACCTCACTTATTTTAAGATTCTTTGAGGAAGTGGGGTATAAGGTCTAATACCTCACTCATTGGCCTACTAGATATGCTCGATGGGATTCAGATCAGGTGTAATCTTACTTTATAATCAGAGAAGTGAAATCATGTCTATAAAATGTTTACTGAAACTTTCGAATACAATTTGTGTGTGATGACTTGGTGTTTTGTCTTGTTGAAGACAAAAAAACAGGAACAGGAGGTCAGGAAAAAACAGGATATCGTGGTAAATTTGACTTGTGAGAGGCGATGCCTCGTGTGCCGGAAGAGCCATTTCAGTCCAATAAATTGTACTGAGAAAATTATGGTATTCCGACGAAATTTAATGAGCAAGAAATACGCTGGTAAGAAGGATATGTTGCATCATGGGATTTTCACCAAAGTTGTGAAAAGGAACTTGAATGAGCCTATATAAATCTAGTCTCATTATTTCAACAATCGTTTTTCGGATTATTTAGGGTTCAGTGATAATGTCACTCGCTTCAATGCAAATCTTTGAATTCTTTTTTTAGAGGTTTGTTCATGTTAAGTTGCCTTCTGTATCTAATAGCAAAGAAATGATCCTCGATGGTGAGGCTCTTAACCTTATTTTGAATACCAGAATGAATGAATGATATATACTATATATATATATATATATATATATATATATATATATATATATATATTGGGGGGGGTAAGGCGATTTCTCGTATTGTGCTCACTATATCCGCAGTTGCAAGCGAGTTAGCAGGCTATAAACCATTTCAGCCACATTCAGTCAGCACACATTGGCTACATCAATAGGTACAAAATGAGACAAATTCATTGGGATAAACGTACTTATGGTACAGCCTCAACACAGTTGCTTGTTAAAATCCCATTAACCACACCACTTCCAATATGGAGTGACCTTGATCAGGTCAATCCACTGCGCTTAGATCTTTCCCATTAAGCCTTCGACATCAGACTATTTCTGACTCAATTAATATCATAAGACCGGATAACTGCTTACAATATTTGATTTTTATCCACTCAACCACCCACAACGCCGCACTTGATGCCTCTAACTTGATTGCTCTTCAGTATATATATATTTCCAAAAAAAATTAGGTTACAAATTCCACAAATAAATTCAATACAATCTGCGGATAAATACTTCGTTTGTTAAGTATTTTCCTAAGTCTTAAGCATCATAACTGGATGTAATTTTTCGTGAAACCAAAATGAAAAGTGAGGATAAATCTTTTTTGGAAGTAAGCATTTTAAGAACATCAAGGCTCCTTTCGATTGTGTATAACGGTGTTCTATCACGAATTTTCTTTAAACCAAACCTTAGTGACCTTGATATGATGTTTTTAATGGTAGGGAAAGGGAGCGGAAATTAGCAAAGCAGGCGGATAAAAGTGAGAGGGTAAAAAATATATAGGAAGGAATATAAAAAGGATTTGCAAAGGGTGAGTGTGTCAAACCTTCATTTCATGAGGTACCTGTGACATGGCTCTTTTAATTTACATTTTTTATTCATAATATTAATTTTCTCTGTTCAGATGCATATAAGGACTTTTTCCACAAATATTATAATTTGGATATATTTGGAATGCTCAAAAAATTGAATAAGCTAACTTAGTTTGCACCCCTGTATGACTTTATATATATTGACTATTGTTTTGAGACTATTTAAATAATGATTAATAATGATACATATAAGGGAAATAAGTACTACCATGACGTTGGAAGTGTTTTGTACATTTGAATTATGTGAAATGCTTTATAGTTGGTGCTTTGCAAATGAAGTTGGACGTTTGAATCTTGGTTTCATTAAACATCGATCTTGCTTAAAAATGAGATATGTTTCACATTTAATAGAATCTAAACTAATTTCTTTTTTGAATGGAGTGAGGAAAATAAAGGAACAATACATTATTTAACGTGTAGTATTAATTGAATTACAATATTCATTACCGATAATCTTTGCAATGTTACAGAGTGATATTTATCCAAACCTTCGATGCGATTGATATTTAAATAAAAATATCATTAAATATCCTCTTTATCTGTTAGATATCTCTTTATTTTTTATCACAGCCTTAAAAATATTTGTTTTAAAATATGAAACCTATAAACTGAATAATTCATTAAAAAAACTACGGCAATTTCAATGATGAAGAGTACAACATTTCTTCTTTTAAAAATATTTTGAATCAAACAAGAGGGATAAGAAATGTTTTGCTTTTGTAAGATACTGTTTCTTTCATTATTTATTGTCTCTTAAATATGTATTAGCTTTCAAATAGCGTATCGTCGATCAAAATAAATTTATTTCAACAAATGATTCGTCTGTTGTTTTATACACAATTTTGCAGGGGATCTTGACGTAATTGAAGGGATTGGATCTACCTTTTAATGCTATTTTTTCCAAAGAAAATAATAAGACAAATATTTTCCATTACTTTCTTATTTAAATAATGGGATTGTTTTAAAGTATTTGATACTATTTTCATTGCTGTCTGTTCTTTAATTTAAAAGACAATTTGAAGTAGCTTTCTTAAGGGTCTAATTGAAAGGCCTATCGAAATAAAATATTTAAAAGCATATACATAAATATTGTATTAATGCTAATATCAACTTTTCATTATCGTTCTTCCATAAGTATATTTTATTATAGGAAATATAAATTTAAAATATAAATATATATTTGAATACTTGAAAATTTAAATACAAATATGGATATATTTAATTACCTGTCGAGGGGACAAATGTTTTTAAGGATTTCTAAAATATTAATTAGTAAAATAAAAATGAAAAAAAAAATCTTACAGCAATCAAAAACCCATTTTACTATAATTAAGATATAAAAATAGTTTTTTATTATTTTGTTATTTTATTATTATTTTTTATCATTACATTTCATTTTTAACTTAATGAAGGAATCTTATCCTGAATCGAAGAAATCTTATGAACAAACGAAAGAATCTCATTTTGCGATGTTTTTATAAAGCAATAAAAATGAAGAAATTATATGCTTTCTTGATTTGATTTTAGACTGTAATGATATAAATTTTTTTGTAGAAATTTTCAGAACAGCAAAATTTTAAAAAAATTGTATTTTTAATAACATTCCCTAGAGTGAGATGAACTCAAATTATGCGAATGTTTTTATTTTCTTACCAAACATTATTATAAATTTAAAAAAAATTGAAAATAATAAAACTGATTTAAGTTAATCTAATTAAGATGAAGTTTGCAAATAACTTTCTCGTTCCTGATGAAGAAAACATCAAATAAAAAGGAATTAAAAATAAATTATTTCTGATTGGCTCTAGAATAACTGTCCAAGTTTCAAAATCATTTGTTTACACCATTGCCGAGTACTTGTAAATTCCTTATTAAATTTCCTTTCATGTCGTATTACTTTTTTTTATAAAAAAAAAATGTATTGGAGTAAAATTTAACGTATAGTATTAAATATCGAAATATGATTACTTCTTTTACATCTTATTTTTTAATGTTTCAAAAGCTTTTTTTTTCATTAATTTTTTGCATGCTGAAAAGAAGTCTTCCACATTGAAATAATAATAAAAATATTGCCAAATCTGTATACATTTGTTTTCCTAAATATTGCGAGCTTTACATTTTTTTTCTTCCTGATCTTGGTTTTTACAAGAAAGGTTTTAGAAACATATTTTTGCTTTTATGCCATAAATAAATATTGAAATTCAAAAGTATTGTTCTGAATAATTTTACTTATTAGAGCTTAAAAGCAGATTTACTGTGGTCTTAAGACTAAATTCATTAAGATTACATAATTTTAAGTTCCTAGCTATTGCAAAATAACGAAATGTAATTTTTAATATAGAATAATTTTTAATCTGATGTCTTAGGTATATTTTAATAAGAACTTTATAAAACAATAAACTTTATCCGATTCAAAGCCGTAATTATCTTCCTTTAAATTTTTATACAATTATTTTTTAGTTTTTTGAAAGCAAATAAATAGTGTTTGTTATGAAAAAGTATGTAGTATACGCTCGACCTCTCTCTTAAGGAACTTCGCCTTTCAATCCCTGTCAGTATTTCGGTGTTTTTTCATGTTCTGAATATGATAGAAAATTAATTTATGTCTTTTACTTTAGTGAACTAATGTAGATAATAAGTACAAAATGGTACTTTTTTTGTATTTTCAGTTATTTCTCGTGCTTCACGCTTTATTTACATAAATTGTAAGAAATATTATGCAATAGCACGGAGATTTTACTGTTTGAAAGTGTTGTTTTTAATGATTTTCCATTAATCCAGAGTTTTTCATCGTCTGGTGGTGCATTTGTCAGGTATCTGTAGGGTTACCAATAGAATACCTCAATTTAATTTTCTTTAAATACTTGAGATATCGAAATCACTAGCTGCTTTTGAGGAATGTAATTTAGTTTATTACTACTAAAAATTATTCTTTCCTTCGAATTACATTAAAAAATTGTTGTTAGAAGAATTGCATCAAAACTAATGATTAATTGTCATATTAAGACCCTCTTATATATATATATATATATATATACGTATTTATCCTAGAAACATATTCTTTTTAATTTTAATATTTTTTTCTAGTATTATCCTCGTTAATCCTCTTTAACAAATCTTTTCAAACTAATAAAGCAAAGCTGAAAAACGTCAGGAAGTAATATTATGCAAATCTCGAAGTAAAAACAAATTTTTCACTTTTCATTGAATAAAAAAAATTAATGAAATTTAAATTTCCGTTATTGTAAAAGTTATCTCAAAATTTATTTAAAACATTTTGAAAGGCTCACAAATTCAAGATTACCAGTTTTTAGAAATACTTTTTTATTGGTATTATTACGAATATGAATGGTGTTAAAAGATTTATTATTATTATTATTTCCAAGATCACGAAGTTTCTAATTTATTTTTGCTGTGTTGTATTACAATAGTTCGTTACGTTGAATTAAACTAAATAGGAAAATTTGAAAAAAACAAACCTTAAAACGTAAGGCTATTGTAAATATATTTAGTTTTCATCGGTATAAAAGTACACAATATGATTTGGATACCCATATTATAAAAATTTAAGAACTCTTCATCTCTACATATATAAAATTTATTGCTTCGTACACTGTGGTTTAAAGACTTCAACTTATTATATCACTTAAAGCCAATATGCGAATTCCTGATACTTAACTTTGGCAGCTTTTATTAAACAAATGTTTCAAGCATTTTCCTCGATAACAATTTCTTTAATCACTTTTATGTCTCCTAATACTAAAAATCGATCGCTAGATAAAAAATTCAAGTTATATAAAATGTACGAGCAGAAAAGTGTAATGAAACGATATAAATAGAATTATTTTCATTCCAAAAGTTGAAAAACGTACCTTCATTCATAAGTATTGTCATTGTTGTAATGAGCATAAGCAATAGAAGATTCTGAATGCCGCGATCATGGTCATGTTCACGAGTTCGCAATTGCAGGATTTGCTCAAGTAATGGGTTGATTCCTGATTCATTAAATATCCACCCTGTAGTGAAATTAAAGAACGTTAAATTTTTCGAGGCTACATTCTATAGTCCTTGGAATGAGGCTTTCACGGTGATTCTTACTGCGAATTAAGTAAAACAACATTTAATTGGAACTGTTGTTCCTACAAACAAATATAGCTCAAATCATATTTTGTAAATATTATTATGAAGTTGATAATGAAAATCTGATTCATAAATTGTATATGAATTGAGGGTTTCAATTAGTAGAATTAAATATTTGATGCCCTGAATATAGGTGTAAATATGAAAAAAAAAATAAGAAGAAATTATCTTGATTATACACTATGTTTTAAGAAAGGTTCTCCAAACTAGACAGTTCAATAGCTTTTGGTTCTTCAAAACCCCTGCGAACTAATTGAATCTCATTATCAGTTGTACGTAAACCATATTAAGTTAATTAAATTTCCAACAACCCCTTCAGCAATACCATTCTTTATCAAATCTGATTTTTTTTTTTTTTTTTTTTTTTGCAGAATTTGCTATCTGATATTTTAAAAACGTTACAAGTAAGAATAATTAATAGAAATTAATAATTTTCAATGCACAAAAAATTAGTATATGTTTTGATTAGAAGGATTAATAAATCAATGTAGGATTCAACAAATGGTATTATATCTCAAGAAATAAATTTAACGTATGGAGATCTAACTAAATTTCAAATAAAACATACGAATTAAATTTAAACACTCAGTTTTATTTGCATACAAGCAGATTTACTTTATTATTCTGCAAACTATACTTAGTTTATTATTTTTACTTGTATAAATACTAGAATATGTACAATTTATACGGGGATATTTGAAAGGATAAAATTATATTTAAACAATACCTCAAAACCAGCCATTAATTAGAATCAATAATCTAATACATATATTTGAACGTTTGTTTGCTTGTCAGTCCTTTATAGCAATCCACATCGATCATCGTATCACTCCAGATTTTTCGGTTTTATTTAAGAACCTTAAACATATTCCTACCATTTATTTTTCAAATATATTTTTGGTGATATTTGTGGCTCTTTTCATTCACTGATTTTGCGTGTCTTTCCTGCAGGTACAACAATTTTTCCTGAATCTTTTCCACTCATATGATGACCATTTTAATGATCTTTAAGCAAAATTTAATTTTTATTTAAATCTGTTACATTCCTTCACATTTTTTAAGTGCATAACCTTTTTTTGAAATCAAAATCTTATAAATTGTTACTATGTTGTTGCTTAGTACAAAACAGCACCTTTGATAAAATCACTTGAAAAGTGTTGATATGTTTAACCGCTTGATACAAGAACTGAAAAGAAGATCAATAAATGGACATTATACATATGTTTTAATTATAATCTCATAAGAATATTTTTGGCTTTTTTTCTCCTCGATAAAGGAATATATAGCTCCTCTACACATAGCTCCAGCGCATATTACATAACACGCACACATGACCGCATGGTCTGCATTTGCTTCTAACAATTTATACATCTAAGTTTTCTTTTAAAAAATCATCCCTGAAAAGAATGGGTTCCATACCTAGCCCTTGTTAATTACTGTATACGGATAATGAACATACAGCACGTAAGACTGTACCTTATTGTTAGAACTTCAATATCCTACCACATGAGACTTGCATGTGATAAATGAACGAAAGAATAACCTAATAATTCATTTGGAATTAATTTCTTAAAATTAGGACTCATTCTTAATGAATTATTACATTTTTTGTCATGATTTACTAATTGCTTATTGACGTCACCCTTGGAAGCAATACTATAGCTGCTAGTGAAAGATCACGCAATTTTGAGCCCCGATCAATTGATGAAGACAACACTTGAGCTGATATTTCCCTCTATATTTTCTCATACCCAGCCAACAGGAGGACTTGGAACCTCGGAAAATTTAAAAAGCATCACCCTTATTCATGGTGGGTTTTTAGTGTCATCAGGACTCAAACCAATGACGTAACGGGAATATCACCGGTCGCGATTTCGAGACCATCACTAAAGCGTTCTGAACATACAAGACTATATCAAAAAGTGTACACCTCGACAGATTTAACGTGCATCAGCCCCACTACTCGGTATGCCCTTAATGGAATCAGGACACGAAATCACGACTTGACGGATACAACGCTGGCCATGAATCAGCGACCATGACAAGTAAGCTACAACTGTCACGAAAAGTTTCCAAAACACTCTTTTAATCGAAGAGGGGGTAACGAACTTCGTCCTCTCGTCTGCTAAGCGAGGGCTCAACAATCTGTGTTATGATCCCTCGTCATTTATCATGATAAATCACGAGCTTAACAAATGTAAACTATAGCTCATGATGAGGAAAAATGTAGGAAGTAATAAAATAAGATAAAATGACGGATATTTAAAATTGTGTCCCTCATATTATCAAGAAGTGAAAAATGATAAATTGAAAAAAAAGTTTCATCCCAGAATTCATGTTAACAAATACATTTAAGTTGTTCTGATTTATTTTTTTTTAAAATCCTTCGCCACAGAATTTGTGATAAACGTAGTAAATTTGAAGTACATATTTTTTTCTTAAATTCACAGTGGGGATCAAAGCAAAAGACATTCTTTTTAGAACCATTCAAATATAGAAATCAGTCTCTAAAGCAAGTAAAAGCTTAGCTTTAAAAATATTTTAAGCAGCCTTCTGGCATGAAAAGATAGTAAACTTGGATCTGGAGAAGCTAAATTTAAAATAAAATGCTGAAAAGCATTTATTTTTGGAATATACAGTATAAGAGCTGGATTAACTTCCAGATATCCTTTATACCAGTTCACACGTTGTATATGAAAAAAAAAGAACTTAAGTACATTTTATTTGCTTTTCTAAACTGTTCCACGTCAGAAAAATTCTAAAAAAGTATGACTTTAGGTAATCCTTAGAGAATCAATGTGTGAAAATATGTAATGTTGCGAATATATCCTACCACTAAGACTTGAAAATCCGAAAGATAAGAGTTTCTTTCAATATTGTTTTTCAAACTAAAAACCAGACAAACAGACAGACTTCTAAGCCTATCTCTGTTGATTGAAATTCTTCAAACGGTTTTTCAGAGTAGTATTGTGAGGTTATCAATAGTTCTTCCCTTTTGGTCCTTTAGGTCACATTTTTCATTCGGTTGATCTTTTATTTTTAACAAACAACTTCGAAGCAACTTTTCGTTTCACTTTGTCAGAGTTATTTCTTTCGCTTCAGATTCTTAATCTTGAAAGAATGACGTTTAAGACGTTTTACTATTCGCTATCATAAAGAAAACTTAACAAAAAGTAGGAAAAGAAAAAGAAAATTATATATAAAGATTAACGCATTCGCTCAAAGTAATTGGGTTTTCTATGAAATGTAATTATTTGGTTGCAATACGTAGAGTTTCCCCATATGTGTACAAAATAGGATTAATTGCTGCGTTTTCAAATCAATCTCTTCAGAAAGTGGAAATGTGCTTTTGTTTCCGCTAAAAAATTGTTTCAAAGATTATATAAAAAAGGTATTAACGATCGAATTATTTAAATCGTGTTTTGAAACAAGTCTCTGAAATATTTTTCTTACATGAAATAATATTCTAAGTGTAACAGAAAGAAGAAATAGGGAAATGAAATCCATATTAAGAGAGGACATCTTATAAAATATAGCTCACGGTAGTATATTTCTTGAGCTTCGTAAAATGACTTAATTTTTTTTCATATTAGTCCTAATATTTAATAATTAATTTATTTGTGTTTAAGAAATCCACTAATAAAGATCTCGTTATTTTTCAGATAGTTAAAAGTATTTCTGAAAATTACTGTGAAATTTAATGTGTTTAAATTATTTATATCTGTTAAATGAATATTATATTGAATACTATTTTAAAATATATTAATACAAATTATAATTATATCAATATAAAAAGATATTTTTAATTAAATAGGGGTTTATTAAACTTATTAAATATTCGGAATAAATGTGTCAAAAGAAATTTGGATTTTACTTATCTATGTCATAATAATTATACATAATTTATTTATTCTTCGAAATATTGATTCATGAAAGCGAATTCTAGCTTAGTAAAATTTGTTTTTGTTTTAATTCAAAATTTCATTCATTCATTCAATGAAGTTAATCTATTATTGCACATATTGCGTGTGATGTGAAAATGCTTATTTTTCTATGAAAATGCTACTGTAATAGAAACTCTATAAGACTCCAAGTTTATTTTTACTTTGGTAATTCTCAGGTAATCTGGTTGTTAAGCTGTTAAATTATGAGTTACTAAACTTTTAAAATTTCCCCTTCATCTAATTAGGTTAACTTCTGGCCATATGTAAGATTATAAAATAGTGCATTAAAGACGTTAAAAAGGCATCATCTTGCAATTTTCTACTGCTAATTCGAATCGCGAAATTAGTTCATACTTAGACATAAAAATTGCGAGCATAAATCCTGAGCATCTGGCTGCTCTTTTGTCAGCGTGTAATACTCATAAAATTGTTATCGTTTTATGTATTGGATAGTAAAATGCTTAAACGTAATACATGCATTCCTTTCATTTACGTGTTGAAGTGCGGGACTCATGCTGAGGAAAGCATAAAATATGCTTAATATTCTGATCGTCAGTCGTAAATCGGTTTTAAATCTCGCTCATATGCTTTCGGGGGAATCGATACTTGGAAGAAAGTTTGAAGTTAAAAGGCCCATTTCTATGAAGGTGGAATAGATATATTAGCGCTTATTCATCAAAAAACTCCAGGGAAAGTTTTTGAAAGTATAAGATTCCGTTTGCAGTAAGACTTTTTAAGGTGAAATAAATGTCAAATGTCTGTGTTACAAAACTGAGAATTCGAGATAAAAATTGATTTCATAAAAGGGCTTCCGTAATTCGAAATAAAAGCAAATCTTAGGTTTAAACAATTAACATGTTTTGTTTGAAAAAGAGGCTTTTTTGATAAAAAAAAAAACAATCCCAATTTTCTTAATGCATATAAAATATAAGTTAATTTCCAAGAAGTTTTGAAATTCACTTTTTGGGTTATATGTATTTCCTTTTTTTTTTGCTAATACTTTTTGCTGATATGTAGGTATTAGCAAAAAGTATTAGCAAAAAAATCTGTAAAGATTTTTGTTTTATGCTCAAAAATATTTATTTCACCTTCAGCTTCAAATTGTTAGTTTTAGTTATTACCTAAGTGAACTTTTTTTTTTCTTTTAAGCAGTAAGACGAATAATTTAATATGTCTTAAATCAAAGTTTCTTTAAATTATTAATTCGTACAACGTTTTTAATATTTACATTTTTTAAAAAAAAATAAAAATATTACATTTTTGAATTCCAGTATCTAATCATTATAATATCAAATATGCATTCCATTTCATTTCATTCCTTTTATACTGAAGATAATGAGTTCCATTTTGCGAAAGAAATAAATTGAATATTGGTTTTGTCTTCTTTAGATTTGTTATATTTTATTTCTATTTGGTTTTTTCCTCTTCTTTATTAATTTCTACTTTTCATCGGATTTTATTTTAAAATATATACAAAACTACATCGATAACAATAATCCTGAGTTGAATAAAAGCATTTCTATGTATTATTCAGCGAAAAGAACTGAATCCCATTTTCTCGTTGAAAACACATTATATTCAGATTTATAGCTTCAAAAATCCTTTAATCATCTCCCACCTGAACTTCAAAATCATTTTTCAATCTCAAATATTCAGAGGGGAATGACCTTTTTTTCACACACACACAAAATATTATAAGGGGAAATTCCCCAGTTTCCAAAACGCTATCCCTGATGGATCATCTTTCAAGCGAAAGTTTTGTGAAACGATATTGAATTACAACTTAGTTCACCCTGTTGAGACATTTCAGTCTTATTCAGATCCAATCGCGTGATGCTTAAAATCTTATTTTTTCTGCGTTCTTTTTTTTTTTTTTCGTGCACAGCGTACCGATTTCTTTTTCTCTTCCGCGTCTCTACAGGGGGTGGTGGAAGATCTCCCTCTTTGTTTGCTTCAGATGCGTCATCGTTCCAAAGTATATCTGCAGCTGACGTTGATCCATTTATTGAGATATCCTTTGGTCTTCCCTCTCCACCCTGTCTAAGAGTAATCAATCTTGAAGAGACTCGATAACGCCGGTTGGTTCCGCTGGTACCGGGGTGTGCAGTTGTAAAACTTCGGCGGTGATAAAAGATTTTCAGGAAGTGCTTCAGTGGAATACAGAAATGATCCATCTTGTAAGTAGAAGATGCTGCTGAGTGTTTCTAGAATTGTTAGGAGGTGAGTGTAAACATGTTTGAATTATTTGGAGCCTGTTTGTTTCTTTTTATTTTCAAAAAGAGTTTATATCTGAAATATATTTTCATTCCTTATGTGATGGATATAAATGTTAGTGATTTGGCATTGTTTATATTTTACATCATAAACAACTAAGCGCCAATATTGTTTTAATAGTAATATTTCGAAATAAGTCAGGATTCAAAGGATTGTAAGGAAGTAAAGTTAATAAATATATTCTAAAATAATTTTTCAGAAATAACCGGAGGAAATCGATACAACGCAAGTAGAAAAAGAAATCTTAGTACAATTACCTCGCTATTATTGCAAATGTGATAAAAACACCCTTTTTTTGCAAATTATTTTTTAAAAAAAAATGTATTAATTTGGATAAAATATTTCTGCTGTGGATGATTCTTTATTTTCAGTGACTACATTTATTTCAGTTCCGTTTTCCGGATGTTATCAACCAAAATGTTAATATTTAATAAAACTATTTTGAGACAATGTTCTAGAAAACCACGCGTGAATTTTCGATGAATGATAACGATTTACTCAGAGTGCTGCAATTTAATACAAACTATCTCCTTCATAAGAAATGAAGGCTAAATAAGGTTTCGGAAATCATCCTAAAAGGTTGTAAGCACTTTAACGATTAGCGTTTAAAGTTAAACTTCCATCTACCGTAAATAATCTTTATAACTTGTAAAAAATGTTTAGTTATGTTAGTGTGTTATGTTTTTTATGAAACCAAAACCACCCTGAATAAATTACGATGGTACTCAGAAAAAGGTTGAATACTTTCCTGAAGGACTTAAAGAAATGGAATGCCCTTACTGTTGCAACATAATGGAAAAAGGCACACATATGAACAATATCGAAATGGTAGCATATTAAAATGTTTATTTTATAGCTTTAAACAAGTGACACTAATTTCTGCTAAATACTTAGAATTACTTGCCCCTCCTGCAGTAAAATTTATTTAAGGTAACAGATGCTAAAATGGTTCAAAATTTAAAATATTTTATTTTCCTTTTAAAAATTTAAGGTCATTTTAATTAACAGTAGATACAATAAATTAAGAGAATTTGATAAATAGAACATTTAAAAACTGAATTTTAAAATTATAAGCAAACGTGCCGTGAAATAGAGAAAGTTATACGCATTAGCGCTGTTCTCCGAATGTGTATATTTGGATTCTGCTACACGTTTCTTAAAATCTACTTCATCAATAACATTGATATTGTCCACATTATGAAATGTGGATATTTTCTATTTTCTGTAAAATTTTAGGAGTGAAACAATATTTGAATAAAAATTACGGAAATTAGGGATCATAAAATTAAATTCCTTAAAAATCCATTTAATTCATTTTTAATTATAAATAAATTTCACTATACAGATTATGTTTGTAAGTACACTGCAATTTCTTAAGCAGTAAATGCAGATGAATTTTTAGATGTACTTAAAGATAAGTGCGTGACTTACAAATGTAAATACAGCTATTGTTTACTAACGACTCACACAACTTATTTATGGTTATAAATCTGATTATCTTTGTATAAGTACATACATCTAAATTAATAGAAACACCTATATTAAAGTATTTCTTCCATTACTCTTAACTTTATAAAGTGACTACTATTTTAATTTGGCATAAAATAAATCATTGTTTTCTTGTCGAAGGAATCTTAGTTGCTATAACGATTCTCAGATATTTTTAGAACTTATTTACCTTATGAAGATTTGATAACGCTGGTAAACCAGTTACAGTTGCAGTCTTTGGTGATGATTAAATATTTTTTGGATAAATTATTCCGTGAAAAATTCAAAAACATTCATCGCGTAATGGATTCATTATACTATATATTTAAAAAAAAACCCATTTCCTGTAGAGTGTAAACATAAATTAAGTTGAAAGTCTTTATCAAAGTGTATATGATCAGCATAGGTGCAAATACTGTTTTTGGAGATCAACATATCTACTTTTGTGAATTATATAGGATACTTTTTATCTAATTTTATGCCAATTACTTATTTTCTTCAATAAAATATTCGTCCCCTGTATTTAGTAAATGTTTATCTCTAAGGATGCTTTTGGATAGCACTTGCAAATCTTGAGATACATAGTTCATATTCGTTTAATTATTATATTATGAAAGCTGGGAAACATTCCACAAAATCAAGAATTAGTTTCTGACTAAAATACAGTAGATAATTAAAGAAATATATTATGGAATTCACAGCTATTACTCCAAGCAATTACCTTTTACTATGCTATTAACTAGCGTAATGAATTCATTGTTTAATTTTAAAATGAATATTTCGCCTTTGAATTAAGTGTATATAATACCTACCCATATTTATAGTGAACGCGTAATCATTACTATCATCAATTGTGTGATTTTTTTAAAAAAATTCAAAGCAAAAAGTTTACATATTGCTTTTGCTAATGGAATAGGATAAATACTGTCTGCAAATAATGTGTTTTAACTAATTCATTTTAATTACATTTACTTTTAAGCATTTATATCCCGTAATTAAAGATATGTTAGAAATCATCAAGAAAGTAACTTTATAATGAAATATTATTCCCTGAAAAGCTTTAAAAACAATTAAGCAATTAACATAAAAACGAAGCAAATATATTAAACAAGTATTATTTTAATTTCATGTAAACATGTACCACGTAATAAAATATATACATAAGTTGAACTTAATTATTTAATACTGTATAGATAAAGATATAATTTCTTCAATTCTAATAATTTTATGCCAAAGTGTGATTTATGCAATGCAGTGAAATTTTTAACTTTTGCTTCGTAAGAACCTTAAACATTGAGCCTCACTGAACCTTTCTAAAAATTTTTGGTCAGAAACAAACCCTTCATTCGCATGGTTTTAAATAACTACCTGATACTTTAAAATCAAGGACCCGTTTTTATTTAGAATTACATTAAAAAATTTAGAATTCTTATTAAATGAATTTCCTTACATATTAGTTTAAAAAAATTCAGATAATTTATATATGTGAGCAAACTTTCTTAGTTCATATTCGTGAGTATTATGAAAAAATTTATATCAACTCGATAGAAGCATTCGTATTGAAATATTTTTTTGCTATTATTAAAAATTAAATTATATTTATGTGTTTATTAAATTAATTTTTCTTTATTGCACGTAACTTATTCAAAACTAGATAATTGATAAATGATAAAATCCTATAACAATAAAACTGGACAATTAATTATAATTAAACGCCATAAGTAATAAAAAGAAACGCATTAAAACGGAACACATGTTTAACAATAATAAAGTAATAATCAGTTTTTTAATCTCTTTAGATGTTAAGAATTAAATTCGTATAGACACAAAATTTGCTGCAACAGAAATTAAAGTGAATGTATAATTATCGTTTAATAACAAGAGCTTACAATGGTTCTTTAACAAAAACGGAATCGGTGATGGATAATGCGTGTCAAATGCCAAAACCTTTTTCTGAGAAATCTGGATATTTTCTTTTATTCAGAATAATTTATTTCGGTGTCTCGATCTGAAATTAGCAGGTATATAAATGATGGTTGTCAAATAATTCTGACAATAACCAAATTGATATATGTACATGCAAGCCTTCGAAAGAATTCTTGACTCTTAGAAAAATTAAATTTATTTATTTTAACATTAGATGTAAAGAATACAAATATCGTATATTCTATTTAAAATATTTATAATGAGGTTCAACTTATTTTTTTCAAAAACAAATCATTTTTTTTTTATTTTATTTGGTACTCAGTTAGTCTTTCTACATAAAAGTTAATAAATAATCTGTACATTAAATATTGTTCATTTTTCACACAACTAATTTAATAAGAAGAAAATGAAAAAAAAAAAATAGAACATTAATATTTGAGTTATATCTCATAAACATGAATAATTTCTAAATTAATATTTATATATACAAGGTTGAAATATTTTTCATAAAATTAAGAATACGTTTTTTACACCTTTCCATAAGTATTGAGATATAACACGAAAAAAATTTTAAAAATATTTGTGTTGTAATTTCAGAACTCCTGGTGAAATTTCTCTTTCCCTACATTTGTTTTATAAATACTTTTACCCATCAATGTCAAAAACTTGGTTCGTAATTGAAAAAAATCAAGTGCAAGCATTGAAAATATTATATAATTTTAAGATTGCCTTCGCTTTAAAAGTGTTATATGCGTTATCACTTAGATAATTATGTCAATTATGTAATGGACAAATTTCATTAAATTCTTAGTATTAATTTTATTTATGACAAACGTTAAGATATCAAAGTGTGTACTAATTTATCTAGTTTTCGTGCTCTTTTCATTAAATTACTTTTGAAATAGATTTTTTTCAAATTTAATACGTTACATTATGATGTACATTTGTGTTACTTAAATTAATGATTGAGTTCTAATCAATAAGATACAGCTTCACTTAAGAACAATTACAAATGTTAAAAACAAAACAGCAGTAATGCTAAAAAATATCAAGCACATAAATATAGGAAAGATGATAACCGTATTTCATAAGTACTTAACTATATAACTGCAAAAGTGATGAATAAACTTTCTCGAACATAATCCTTATTTGTAATTAAAAATGAACAAATACATAGTCTAGGAAAGATCAAATGCATAAAAATTATGAAGGTCAAAAGTGAAATTCATCTTGTTAATGATGTCTAGAGAGTATAAATATATCAACAGGAATAGACTAAGGTTAAAAACAGACTGAAAATAAAACACTTCAAGATGAAATTACCCTTTAAATATGCTTCTCTTAATGGTATATTTTCTTCAGGCATCAAAAAATACCGTATAAAATTAGATTACGTGAGCATTTAATAGCTTCTTGGGTATACCAATTTCGCGTATAAAAATGATGTCTATAAAAGGAGCTTACCAGTATTTCATTATTTATAATACGTAGAGGATTTAAATTCTTGTTTTAAAAAATGTTTTGCAAGAGTGTAGATGAAAATTCATTTTGTATTATTTACTACTCATTTTTGTTTTTTCTATTCTCTATAAATAATAATATATTTTCTCTTCCTACAATTCCTTCCTTTTGTAAGGATTATATATATATATATATATATATATATATATATGCATAATTTCTTCAGTATTATTTAAGAGTATCTATGTTTATAATAATATGTTTAAGAGTATTATTTTACAAATAAATATTACATTATAATTTTTTGGAATTTACTTAATACTAAGCCATTTGTACTCCATATTTTATTTTTATCAACTGGTTCTTATCGAAAATGTATGAAATTAATGTATAACGTATTAACGTATTAATGTATTAACGTATCTTTATAATTCAATTTATTGGAATATCTGTATGAATGTCAAAAATAAATTGCAATTTTCGACTTCAAAGCATCTTTAGGCTGCTCAAAGTACTATGCTATTAGGCTTCGTTCAGAGATTATTATATATATATATATATATATAATTTGGTTATTTGGTATAAGATAATTTCATTTAGAACAATAGCTGTCTAGACATTATTATTAAGTAATAGAAATGTCATTAAAGTAAACCAGATACTTTTTTCCCTAAGAAATGATGACAGTTTACTGTTTACGATGTTACATTTAAAGCATTTCTCAAATTTCAGTACAATTTATGACTAAAAGATTCCTAATGAATTAGATATGCATTGAATTAATATATATCATAACAATATAAATATTGAACAAATATATGCAAATGTTTAGATATCTTATAAATAATTTACATGTTCACTCGATCCAAGGTTCTTTTAAATATATTACTTCCATAGCTAATTGAAAATGAAAACTGCATAGAAAAATTCAAACATTCAAACTGTTTCGTTTGGAACATTTAGATACACCTTCAAGCCACCAAGATTCGTCGCTCCGACAGAGACGTCGTATTGAGGTAACAACTTTCCAACACACTCGTCATAGAAGGTAGCCATCTATGCTTTCAGCCAATTTTAGACGTTCTACAGCTCGTTTCCTGAGTCAAACTATTGCGTCTTTAGCCAGAGTTTCATGTGACCCAAGGGGCGGAAATTGGAAGGAGTCAAGTCGATGTTGTATGGTGGGTGATCAAAATCCGTCACTCTGAAAACGCTGTAGGAGCGATTTTGTTGCAGCTGCGCATTGTTTCTTATGGAAGTTTTTTTCATTCAGATTACTCATTCATCGATTAATTTTGGCAGCATAATGCCTCTTAGCATACAGAAATCGAACGACTGTCTACACTTCGTTTGGAGGAAGAATCTTTTGTTGGAACATTAGGCCCTCAGAACTGACAACTGCGAGACCTGACGCGATCGTCGGAGATACTAGAGATAATACGCAACACATCTTCATACAACTTCATCAGATTTTTACGAATATTTTAATTTCAAGATTAATTAGAATTTGAAAAAAAAAGCACTCGTATAAAGATGATAAAATCAAAGTTAAGTTTTGAATTAAAAATGTATTTAAAATTTAAGTCTTCTTTGAATATAGAATGTATCTAATTCAAATTATTTTTTCAAGCATAGCTAAATTATAGGATTTGTTAATGTATAAATGAAACATTATTCAAAATCTAACGATTATTATTTCTCTTAAGTATTAAATTCAGAGGTAGTTAAAATTAAAAAGAAAACTTGAAAACGTTTCTAAATTTAAGAAAAATTAAAGTTGTCGACTAAATAGACATTTTGATTATCACAGTTTATTTTAATTAATTATGTTTAATCCCAAATGGTTGAATGTGTATACAATATATCATTCCAGAACAATTTATAAGACAATATTGACTTATTTTTTTTCCAATCAAACTTGTTGTCTTTAATGAATACAATTTTGCGATTTCTGGAACATTTTCGTGATTTTCATTTATGATTGTCATTATCTCTTTACGTTTACCATTTCATAGCATTTTTTTATTGAATTTCAAATTTACGTAAATATATTTTTACTAAAACCAAATATATAATAAATTTAAAAGAGAAAAAGGCATGACCATTATATATATATATAACAATATATTATATTATAAATAGCGCTTATAAAAATTCGATATGAGGATTTAAAATGATTTTGCGCTTGAAATGATCCTAAAAATTCTCTTAAGTCGTACGATAATAGCTAGCTAAAAAACTAAATTTAAATTTGAGGAACTAATTCGGTGTCATATACTGTATAAATAACGTAAAATTTCAGTTATATAAAATTATTTTATCTGTTTTAAATATGTATAAAAATTATCTTACATAAAAAAGATTCATTAAGTTGATTCATATAATTATTGAATGAAACATATTGAAGTTATATGAATAAATGCACGAATATCTTAAGAATTAAAATATTTGTTTATTTTAAAAAAGTATATCGAATAGAAATAAGACGATAAACTACAACATACTTTCAATGCTTGAGCAGTGGTAAATTCTTTTGTTAAAATTAATTTGAAGACTTTTTATAAGTATTTATCATACTTACATTATTGATATAAAACTCTTGTTTTGTTATAAATATAAATATATTTTAATTCTAAAAATTATCTTATGTTTTTAACATATTTTAAATATTGTGTATCATATATTTTTGCCTCTAAGTAATTATTAATGTTTATATTCTCTTTAGATTTTAAGTTTCAAATAAACTGGATGATTGATTTATGGATAAAAAAATTAACATTGATATCTGATGGTATGATGATAAAAATTAAAGCCCGTATAGTGGAAAAATTCGCTAAAATAATGGCTGGTATATGTAAAGGCAATTTGTAGAATCCAAATTCAAAGATTTAACCATTGAAAACTGGGAAAATAGAAATACATAGAAACGTGTAGAGGTAAACTAATTTTCATGATAGATATAAAAAAATGTCACTATTTGCTTAAAAGGAATTTTAGTTCCTTGCCTTTTTTGTATTCTTAATAAATAAATTTGAACAGCAACTTTTGGGTCGTTCCTAGCACATTATTATATTTTTAAACTTTTGATAAACATATGGATTTTTCATGAATGATAGGATTATTTAATTAAAAACTGTTTTCTTTTTATGTAAATGTGTGCTAATTACCCTGAATTGATGCTGATAAGTAATAATTTATAAGACAACATCATTAAAAGAATGCTCTTTCAATTTCCATAAAAATATATACAAAATATTTCGTTTCGTGAAGTAAAATAACTAAGAAGAGTTGTAACCTGAAGTCTTCATAGCTTTTGCTTCTGGCAGATACATGCCGTTTATTGTTTGGATAATTCCGATAACTTCACTAGGCCAATTCCCAACTGATTCGCTCAAACTTCAAGAATCTTCGTATTTATAGCTGTTTCGTCCATCTGTGGCTTGACAAAGAAAAGCTCTTAGTTTAATCTTTAATAATGAATCGCGAGAAAATGCCAAGTTCTAGCATTTTCCAGAACTTTTACTTGGTCGCCAAACTTACCAAGTTTCTCAATATGTCCCCAATAAGATGGCAAAATTCAATGTCAAAATTATGGGGTCATTGCTTAATCTTCCCCTGGCTGACGTACGAAACATGTGTAAATGTCTCTTGTCTATTATAAGAGTAACGTTTTAAGGAAGAATCGTGACTCCCTCCTAACAGTATCCTCGATGAAAGATATTATTCATTGTAACTAGTCGGGTAAACACTTTAGAAAAGAGCTTAGGTGGTGGTTGAGGACATCAGATTTTGATGGTAGATTTCATTTCGTGGTTAGAATGAAAGAGTTATCCCTTAAAGTAATCATTCGTGTTTGAGAATAGTTGAGATAAATGTGATGAATTTGAATAGGCTCACAGCTTTTTGCTGTTTTAAACTTTCTGTTGTCTAATTTCTTCAATCTCATCTTCAGGTGCAACATCTTCTTATTTACTTCTCTGCAAATTTGCGACACTTAGACAAAAGGAGAGTAAATGCATTGCATACACGAAACATTTAGCTTTTAGGCCCAACAAAATATCTGGAAATCGTACAAAAAATTAAAAAAAAAGTCTTTGTATGAAAACCATCCCTTTTCAATCTCAGGATCGAAATGCATTTAAGTCTATTAAACATATAAATACGATTAATACTAAGAAATGTGTAAAAGAAAATACACTTTTTTGTTACATTCAATACGATAAGGCTTAAAACAATATTTTATCCTTCTGATTTATAGTTTATTTAACTTGATATAGAGAAGGCATATATTTAGCTGATTCCAAGTGATTATATGATTTAGAAGCATAAAAGTAAATAATATATCTGTACCTACAGTATTAAATATGAAACATCTGCACCCAGTATATATTTTATAGCTTTAGTAATAGTTATAGTATCATAAATTGGAGAAAAGCGCATGACAAGCATTTACGAAAAATACAATGTCTGTAACGAGGTATCATTATTTTTATCTGATAGTTTTGGAATTCGACTTTCTCTTATAATACAGATTGCAATTATTTATTTTATATATTGAAGGACATTATTTTTATTTTATTCCTTACGGAAACTATGAAATCCAATCATTTTACGGGAAATAAGTGTTTGGATTTGGAAGATATGTTTTAGAAATTAAGAAGAATGCTTTCATTTACAGTGTGTCGAAGATTTGTCTCAGTAATTGAGCTTTTTGATAGTGAAACTAAATTATCAAGAAAAGAACAATTTTTGTACAAAATCATATTTCTGTTCAAAATTCACTACTTTTATCATTTTTCTCAAGGAAGATAAAGGAAAAAAAGAATATATTAATATAAATTCATATTAATGAGGTAATTCCTAATTTTTTATTGATGATTAGGAGAATCAATATTATAATTAAACAATCATTTTAGTATAAATACTATTAACTTACAAACCTCTTAATGCATTTCGATTCCTCACTATTATAAAAAAATCTGCATTAAATTTTATTTATTAAGATGTAAATATACAATGAATTTTTACTTATAATCTTAAGAAAAATTTAGTCAATGAACAGAAAATATGTACTTAGAAATTTTATTTAATATTCTATGATATAAGTTTTTCTTTTCAGCAAATTTGCTTTTTACTATCAAAGTAGTTGAATGTTGCTTTTATAAACATTATAAATTTGAATGACAATAAACTTGAATCTAAAATATACACCAGTCACTAATTATGTAACCTCATATGAATATCGTTAAATATATTAAATTCATCAGAGGATGGAAATATTAAAAATATATTAAGTTTTTGACAGTTTCATGTTATTTTGAGTGATACAATTTATTTGTTGAAATAAACTTGAGGTTCAAGAATATACATATACCGAATGTGTAAAGTCTGGTTTTTACTTAACATTAAAATAATTATTTTTATTAAAGTCTTGCTATACATTTTTTAAAAAACAATAAATTTTAAAAGTAAAAAATACAATTTAATCATTTAAGATTCAAGAGAGTATCTGTAGCTCACATGTGTATCACATTTCCCTTGCTTCTCATTAAATATATTGTGAAATTTAACTACACATTATTATAATTCCTTTTTAATGTATTTAAATTCTTACAATGTAAAATACTTTTATTATTTTTGTAAAATTTTTAATTGTTCAAGAGGATCAGGATATCCCCGAAATTATGGATTATCATATCTAAGACTCCTAGGTTTTGTGATACATATCTTTTCACTTTATTAAAAGAACTTAGATTTTTGTGGGCCTAATAGTGATATTTATATCATTCGATAGAACTATATACGTAATTACTTTATCAAAAAAAAATTCTCTTCTTAGTTAAATATGGACATGATTTATGAGAAATATTTTCATTTATGTAACAATTTAAAGAAAACTATTTTATGATATGGTTACAATTTTTTTTTATTTCTGTAAAGAGTACATATACATTTAGTGAACCAAAAATATTTTTTCACTATGTAATACCCAAGTTTAAAGAAATAACTTTTTATGTGTACAAAAGAAAAAAAGTAATTAAAATTTCCAAAATTACGAAATTCTATAATTTTTTCGAAGATAATATACTGTAATACTATTAAAAAAGGTGGTTCACTGTACATTGCGTAATATGTTCTATATTAAGAAAAAAATATTCTGCATATTTATGAAATATTATTTTCAAAAGTCGTACCTAAATGCAAATACATCTGAGAAACCCTGCTTTTATTCAATTAAAAAAGAAAGATAAGCTTTTTGATAAAAAGAAAATTACTTTTAAAATTTAATAAAATGTGATTAAAATTTCAATATAAGGTACATAAAATTTTTAAACATAATCGTCGCTTCTCACAAAAAGAAAATCTTATATTCGGTATTTTATTTTTCCCTCATGTTATAGTGCCCTAATTTTTTTTCATGAATTTATTATTCGTAATATATATAAAAGCAATCGTGAAATGCAAAATTAAATCATTTTTAATATTTATAAATAAATCATTGATCTGATCCTTCTTTTATTATATATTTTGGTAAATCTTTTTTATTTCTAGGTAAAAAATAAGTAAACATTTGATAAAAATTTCAAATATAAGATTTTATGATTTAATGATAAATTATACATGTATTGAAAACTTTCAATAATCAGTATATTTTACCTACTTATGTTTGAATTAAGATTCTTATGTAACTATTTTCCTTCTACATTTTATCTTATGTTTATAAAGAAAATAATCCATTCCTTTCGAAGTTTTAGCAAAGTTTTTGATGAAATTTAAAAAAAAAAAAACGTATTTATATATAAGTGCCTACTAGACTAAAACGATGTTAATCGAACTAAACTAATCCAATCAGAAAATCAGTTTCCACGAAGTAGGTCAAACTAGATAACGAAATCTAATTATAGAACGCTAAGTTTTAGCTTACTCTTGAGATAAATTGCACCAGGGCTTACTGCTTAAACTTCCTTATAGCTTTCAGTACAGCCCCATTTATATCTCTGACCAAACACATGCATCCTAATTCCCTTTGTGACGAATAGTTGCAGAACGAGCAGAACTAATTGTCGTAGCACTTCCCAGTTTCTCTCTAAGAACAATGAACCTTGGACTATTTGATCCTTACCACATCAGCGATCCAGTTAGACAAAATAACTTTTAGTCTTCCACAACTCTGTGACGTGCATCGTTATTCATTGGCCAGGCATAGAGCAATTGTCCTTAAAATTATTGGACGCAGACATAAAGTCTGAGGACTATTTCAATTTTGGTTACATTAACATTGTAACAAGCATTTTAGCCATTTCACTTTTCTCAGGAATGTGGGGCAATGGCCGGCAAGAGAAGGTCATGTTACACAGAAATATATATTGCCTAGTACAGATAATATAAATCTAATAATGTATGGTAATAATGTCTTAAGCCACATGATATAAATTAGAGTATATATTTAGTTTCCTATAGTAATGTTATTTACAATGCTTACATTGGGACAATTTTCAAAACATATTTAACAAATAAATTTCTATCTTAGTACTTAAGTAGTTTTTAAACTGTCAAAAGGTAGATGCTTTGAAGTTTGCTACTTTCATAATATATGAAATATCATTAATTAACATTATAACTTCAGACATATTTTTTTTTACTCCGATTGTTTTACTGTGTGATTAATCTTTAGCTTCTCGAATGATTTAGTTGTAAAAGGTATAATCGTACCATTTTCCAATAATTCATTCAATTATTCCATTTATTTGGAACTGAAGCTTATTATATTCCCCTACGAAATCTGAGAGTCTTTGAAATGAATTATTTCAATAAAAGAAATTGTATCATTCATAACTTAGTTCAGTAGGAGTCAAAGAAATAAGCGATTTTATAAATTATGGAAAATAAATTGGTTCAATATTTTTTAAAATAGAAAATTAACAAAGCATTTTTTTCTATTTATGCTTATTTCAAATTATATGCAAATGTCAGTAAAAAACGCTGAATATTAATTTTTGAAGCTAAAACTTGATTGATTCTGGGTTAAAATTAATTTTGAAGATTTATCAAAATACATTTTTAAAATACATTTGCCGTTTTAATTAGTATTCAACGATCTGACATCACATGTTATTATCTATGTTTCATTCTTTTTATAGCCTATTACCAAATTATGAAAAATATGCATGCCACATATATTTTTGTAGCTACAGCAAGTTCATATTTCTTCTTACTTAAAGGGAATATTTCACTTTAATAGGGAAAAGTAACAAAAATGGGGGTCTGAAAAAGTTCTATTCTCTATACCTCTTATTTATTCAGTGAAGAAAGAAAGGGTCCATGAAGTTTCAAGACCTATGCCCTTACATAGGCGAAAGTTTTACTAAATATTCAATCAAGCATGAATTTGAAATTTTTTTTGAAAACCTGTGATCAAGGTGAATAGATCTTTCTTGTTTCTTTAGAAAAATGACTGAATTCGTGAAAATACTCCTTTTTATCATCACTGAAAATTTTGCTTTCTAATCTCTCAGAATTTTGTAAAAAAAAGAGGATGCAAACTTGCAAATCCTTAAGACTTAACCAGCATCTATGGTTTCCTTCCTATTTTTATAATGATAGCTACAGCGTTAAGTTTCAAGTATTCTTCTTGAAAACCTGAAGATCATTCAAAAAAAAAAAAAAAAAAAAGCATGAAATTTTATAAATTTCATATCGATTTATTTTATTTTTAATACATAAACAAGGACTGTTTTTCTTTGAAGAAACGGAACATTTTAATGATGTTAATGTATTTCTGGTTTATATATACATATATATTTACGAATACGAGATAGCGCTTTCCTGCAGCAGCTATGTAACGAACGAAAAAAAAACAATAATTAAAATATCGTATCAGGCGAAGGATAGGTTACTCAATGAGTCCTTAACTTTGGCGTTGCAGTTGATGACTTGGCACGAAACTTGACAACTTTGGTGACAAATGGAAAGTATCGAATGTGCTGGAGCCTCAGTGAAATATCGATCACTTAAAAAAATTGCGGTCTTGTCATAAATGTTCCCATGTCATGTGGGGCCTAGCCAGAAGAGGCATAAATACACCGAGATCCACAATGTAATGAAAAAATCAGTCAATCTGCTTTTAGAGTGTGCCTTTCGAATGTTAAATAATTCTTTGAAAATTTGGGGCTAATGAGAGCGATTACGCTGGTGAACAAAATATTATTGATTGCATTTTTGTATGTGTTTCTTTTGCCGATCTACACAAATGCTACATTTGTCCATATTACTTTGTCTATAATCTGTTTAAGTCATGTGTTTCCTGTTAGTGATGTTATTGACCAAGCTCTGCTGCCTGTACGTCATCCTGAATATTATTTGTGAATAAAACGTCATTTTTTGATATCCTCCATGCGTGTCAGACTGTATTAGCACTTTTAAACACCCAGAAAATGTTTGCATATATATATGTATATATATATACAGAGAGAGAAGAGAGGGAGAGGAGAGGGGCATCTAGAACTGTACCTCAGATATCTTGAAATTTAAACATTATCTAAACAGAAATATGTGGTACTTGTGAGAAAACTGTAAATTAATCACAATTCCACATGTAATTTCATTTATCTCTCAAACGAAAAATCTGAAAATAAATTGGTATTCTTTTTATTTTCTTTGTACTTTTTTAAAGGAATTGTTCGTTTTTGTTGATTATTTCAATAAAGACATGTTTATTTTTTTAAGAAGTTTCTATTAGAGTTTTTATATTTTCTAGAATGTAAAACAAGATTATCTTGAAAAATAATTCTTCAGTAAGACTGAATTTCCCTTACACAAAAAGGCTGCCTTATTTCCATATTACTCTACATTTTTGATTAAAATTTTGCACCATTTATAAGGTGAAAATTAAAGTGCACTTGACATTTGCATTAACTCGATCTAAATCCATGTTGAGAGTTCAACCTTTCACGGAAAGTAAAATAAATATTAACTGTCATCTGCAGTGCTACTGGAATAATATATGATAAAAAAATTAATTTCAGAATTAACTCGAATGTCATTGAAATCTAGTGCAAAGTTGAAAATTGATAATATTATGTGTAAGGAAATGAATATTTCTCCCTCGATATCATAGAAAAGAATAGGAAAATTAATCATTTGCATCATTCATTGTTATTTTATTATTTAAAACTTTATTTTATGCTTAGAAAATTCAGACTTTACTGATCATATTATTTTTCTTTATTCAAATTTTAAACCTCCTGTTTAAAAACCATTCTAAAGGTTTAAAGAGCTATTTTATAAAATTAAGTTTATAAGACATGAATAATATGTATTTCATTTAAAAAAAATTCCTTGCAATATTTCTTCAAATTAAACTTTTCTTGAGACTTTTTGTAAGGGAAACCTTAAATACTATAGGCAATAAAAAATAATATATAAAGGAAGAAATTAAATATTATATATATATAATTTAAACTCTTCAAACAAGATTTATAAAGAGCATATTATTAGCCCTAAACATTTTAAAATTATGTAAAAGAAAATCAACTAAATGAAAACCATGTATTTAAAAGTAATGGATAATTAGATTCTGCACAAAATATACAGAAAATATTTAAATTTTTCTGGAAATCTAGAGGAATATTAACTAATTCATTATTTCTCAATACATAGTTATGTTATTTATATCTATACACATTTAAGCTTAAATTGTAATCTAACAAATGATGTTTATTAATAGGGTAGTCATAAGTATTTCTTTTATATAATAAATATATATTATTACGAAAATTTTCTTGGTAGTGTGGGATTGAAATCACGTCCAACTGGGAGGCTAATGACAAATGACTCTTTATTCACAAATCTTCAGTATGACACACAGGTAGTACAGATTTGACAATAATAGTACAAACTGACACACATCATATGTACAATTTATCAACTTAAATACAGTAGGAAAGAAACAATCTTTTAAGGAGTGTACCAACTATATCAACAATCTTCAGCTCCCTAGATTACTGATTCACCATATTGTGATCCCTAGTCAAAAATATCACTGTTCAAACCCCGAAGATTTCATCCTTATACTGATGTCTTTATAAAAAGAGTAGACAACACGTAGGAAGTGTAAAATAGTGTCGCATTCACTAGGTGTTCGAATTATTTTCAGTTTGCAAATACGTAAGAAACGTGACGAATATTCACCTGAGACAGCTATAAAAGAAACATCTCGGAGTAAGCTGAGTATTGTGAGATAGTTTCACTGTATGATGAATGTTGAAGCAAATTACGATCAGAAGTTTGTGCCAGTAATGTTTCTCTGCAGGCCCACATCCTTTTCATCAAGCCAACACATATGTAATAGAACGTTTAAGGTAGACAGGCTGCGGGACATGTTGAGCTCCATCTGGCAGACTAGATAAGGTAGGATGGCAAGTTCAATCGGATGAAGTATTACCATACGCCCTCGCTAATCCGAAATGCAGCACAAGAGAGATCAACCAACGCTGTAGCCTCTCCCAAAGTCTGGTTTAGAAAATCTTAAGCGAATTAGGCTCACATTCATACTGACCAACATCTCAACCGGTTTTGCTGGACGGGGAAACCGTGAGACGCTATGCAGGGTGCAAATTTGTCATGAAGCAGATGCAGTCTCAGCCAACATTTTTGGCACATATAGTGTTGAAGGATGCGCCCTGCATTTCAGGCAATATCATGTACATTATGCAATGCACCTGTTACAAATTCCAACATGTTTTACCGACATCCGATTTCAAATACGATTTGCTATTAATGTTTGCTGTGCAATTTACAAGAACAAGCTGATCATCCCGATAATTTACGATAAATCATTAATGAACGCACGATATTTACAATTACTACAGAACGTGATACTCGATTTTGTGTAGAATCTGCCGTTGTTTAATCTTATTTATTAAGGTTTCAATATGTTGGTGCGCCTGCTCACACGACATTTCCAGTGAAGCAATACCTCGTAAAGGAATTCGGAAACCAAATAATAGGGCATGGTGGTTTCGGAGAAAGGCTTTCACGTTCCCCTGATCTGACTCCACCGGACTTTTTCCTGTGGGATACTTGAAACAGCAGATGTATGCGACCCCTCCACAAAAACATTGCAGGACCTTAAAAGACGTATTATTTACTATTGTTCCAACGTGTCACGCTCTATGCTTCAACGTGATAAACGAGACATTTTAAATGATGATCCGAATGCACATTGCAGCTTACGGTGAGAAGTTTGTGCATCTCAAATAAAGGTATAATGTTATAACTATTTGGTTTTTCTCTTACCCAGTCGTTGGTCACGTCACAGAGTAAAAAAAAAAAAAAAAAAAAAAAAAAATCCGCTTTATTTGTTCTATTCTTGTTCAATTCTTTAGTTTTAGACATTCAATCTATCAGTCAATAATTTGACGGTTATTTTTGTTGATAGTATCATACTGAATCACACAAATATTTAAAAATTTATTTTTTAGGCTTACAAAAAATTTTAAGTATATATTAATGCTAATAGATTAATTTTATGATTATAGTTACTTATTTCATTTTCAATTTGTGTTTTTTTGCTTATTTTTTTTAAAATATGAATTTCTCATCTTTTCAGAAACTTTTATTCTTCTTCTTTTGTACCTTATTTTATAATGTAAATACACAGATTTGTCTCTCTGAATAATCTTGTTTAATTCAAACATTTTATGAACATTTTGATATTTTATTTCATATTTGTATTTATTGGTTGTAATCTGTATATGAATTTTGTTTAATTTATAAATGTCTAATCTAGCATTTCTAATCATTTACATTTATATATATATATATATATATATATATATATATATATATATATATATACGAGCCAGATAGATTATTCACGCTGACAGATAATGAATTATAAAATTTTACTCTAGAAATGTAGTTTATTTATCTTCAAAATAATACAATTTAGTAAATGTTCCCTAATAAACGTTTACGAAGATAAAACAGTTATTCAAATACTGAGTTTTGAAAACAGGTTCAAAACAAAAAATATCTTTAAGCCAAAGAGTGTGTGCTGAGACTATTCTCCTTTTTGGTATTTTTTTCTAATTGTTGTAATTATATTTTTGTATTCAGCACTTCTGTTTATTAAAACTAATAATCAGGCTACCTTAAATTATCTGTATATTACAGAGCATTTACAAACAATTTTAATAAGATATCAACGAAAATTTAGGCTGCCATGTGCTAACGTGTACAATGTTCATAGAGCATATACAAGCAAATATAGCTTTCAAAGATATTTTTCATCGTTTATTTGATTGAATCAGTATAATATTATTATTTTATATTTCATCAGGAGTAATGGCCTTTTTTTGAGGCCATGCACGTCACCATGCACGTCACCATATTGCACGTCACCATGCTTAACCTAACATTTAAATATTTAAAACGTACTTTAAAATACTAAAAGGTTACATAAAAGGAACTATAAAAAACAAAATCAAAAGAAAACTAAAATTAAAACGAATAACGAAACATTCTAATTCATTTTTCTTGCCTTAATTCATGCACACCGATTATTAATAAAAAAAAATGTGAAAGACATAGGAAATTGCTGACAAAACGTAATGAATACAAAAAATAATTTGTTGCTTATAGATCATAGTAAGAAAAGTGAAAAAGAAGAAAATGATGATGTGCAAAAAAAAAGATTTTAAAATTTTGAAGAAAGGCAACAAATAAGTATAAAGTTAAAAAATTAAGAAAAGGGATTATAACATTTATGATTGAGCAACTGGTAGTAAATATAAAAGTAATTGAAACTAGCTAAATATATTACAGCAACAAGAAATAAAACTGAAGAGAGTACCATAAGAAATAAAGATGGAAAATTTACATATATATTTTAGATTATAATAAAACTAAAAGAAAAATGATTTTTTTTAGTTCCAAAAATATAGATAAAGGAAAATGATTGTACTAAGCAAATAAAAAAGGGGATCAATTAACTAAAAGAATACAAAACAAAATTAGAGAGATGATGAAATTCGAAACATGAGAAAATACAAGTCAAAGCTTGAAAACAATAAAAAAAAGCGGAGAAAACAATAGGAAAAGAAAATGAAATATAAAATATTTCAATTTTGAATCCAACTTATGACAGATTCATTGGTTTAACATGGTTTATAGAGCCAAATCTTACAGAATATGTATAGAATATTGAATATATATATATATATATATATATATATATATATATATATATATATA
>BMAW01026905.1:214552-225487 GCA_019974015.1 Nephila pilipes | reverse complement strand
TATATATATATATATATATATATATATATATATATATATATATATATCACAAATTTTTCCAATTAAATAATTGCTTTTCTTACACAAGCATTCTAGAATTTTCTCACCTAAAAAATTTAAAAACTCAGACAAAATACAGTCAACAGCTAATAAATAGTTTGACACCGAATTTGAAAAAAATCAATTTGTTTAAATTGCTTTCACGTATAATTTGTTTACAAATTCACTTCATCTATACTTATTTACTCAAGCATTTACACAAGATACTCCACTCTTCTGAGTTATAGAAAAAAATGAAGCTTTTCATAAATTATCTTTCTACTCTTAGAGAGATAAAATATTTCATTTTTAACGGTGTTGGTTGAGTAATTGAATTTCTTATCAATGTTTGTTTTTTACTCTCAGGCGAGATAACGTCACTTACTTGAGACACTATTATTTAATTTAGGAAAAAGGACTTTTCCCATTCTTTGCTTACCCTATTCATTAACATAGCTGTATAAATATTAAATATTAAGAAACTTGCGTTATCCAATCAACTTAAGCAAAAAAAATTACCGGTTAATGAATAGTGACGGGTTTATAGATTTAATTAAGTTTATACATTTTACGGACTGTTTTATTATTCGTTTTTTAAATTCATTGTGCGTATATCTCACACCACAATAATTCTTTCAAACAAAAGTAACTGTCACACTGAAAAAACACTTTCAATTAACTTTTATGTAAAATCCTGAAGTTAACAATTGTGTGGAGGGGGTGAAAATAATTCAATGGAATCTTAAAATGGATAATGAATTTTCTAGCTAAATATTAAATATGAATTTTTGTTTTTAATATTTATTGAGGCTTACTTTTCCATACATTTTTTTATTAATTCATCACAGATACTAATAATGAAATATAATGTGATATGTCTCATATAAATTTGATTATTAATATTTAATTCTTTAACTTTTCACTTACAGTAAGGAAATAACACTAAAGGGAAGATGAAGTTTAGGTTTTATTGAAGACTAAAGATTTAAATTATCTTCACATCTCTAATATTTTGATCAAAAACTAAATAATTTCCTATTAAATATATTTTTATCATTGAAAAAGACTACGAGGACATTAGTTTGTAAGATGAATGAAGTATTAGTTTGTAATCAGTAAAGTAATTATTAGCTCTCTTTCGGTCATGTAATTACGAAAAAGACCAACATAATAGTGCATTAAGATTTAATCCGATAAATCTTCAATGAAGAAATAAAAAATGAATGTTTGCGATATGTAAATAAGATTGATCTCATCTTTATTAAATCGGATTAAATTAAAGTATTTTCAAATATTTGACTACACTGCTATTTTCCGTATCAAATTTATAAAAAAAAATTCCTCCTTGTATATTAAGATAATCCCCAAAGTAATTACATAATTTGAAGAAATGCTTCAAGGTAAACATTACCACTTCATTTAAGAAAAATGGCAAGTCTTTTTGTTTAAAATATTTGAAACAGTTTGAGAAAAAAATGAAGGGTCAACTTTAACTTATGGAATATAAAGCTGCTTAAAAAAGAAAATATTGCACCATATTATCTGTTGAACTAGTTTTTTTTCAATATATAAGCAGCTTCTGAATTATAAAAATAAATGAAAATAGAAAAACGGGCATCCAATGAAATTTAAAATATTCCTGTGATTTGTTATCAATATTTTTTACTCTCTTAATGATCACGGGCGAGGGCTGTTTTAATAGTACCCGTATGTGAAATGGTTAGTTCAATTGGTGTAACTTAGTATAGAGTATTGTTCCCAGGTAATTTTTTTTAATTAAAAAATCCATGGATATAAAGCCCACGGCAACTCAAAATTTTGTTACCATAACTGTTGCAGCCATTGAAACTGCATTTCACTCACTTCAAAATATATTCACCGAATACAACTAGTTGTTTTGATTGTTACTTAGTTTGTATATTGATGAATGTGACTCTCACTGGCGGTGAAATTTTAACACAAATTAACGATTTCTACTCATCGTTTTGCAAATTCTTATTTAGAGATAAACCAAGACACTGTGTGAGTAATAACCTGCCTTAGAGGCACTGAATTGCAAGCAAAATGTATTTCTTGAGCCATTCTCCACTGTCATTCCTTTAATTTATTAACTAAAATGTTGAAATGTATGTACAAATACCATTATTAAAAAATAAAAAAAAAATACCTAACCTTAAGAGGAATTTTTTCCCTTTGAATTATATTATGAAAGTTAAATTATATGGTCAAACAATTAAATAGTATTTTTTTCATGTTGGTGAATATGTTTAAACAAATATTTATACAAACAAAATATATGTTTCTATAACTAATTATTCAAATTATTACTATTTATTTTAAGTTAAATATTGACTTCATATTCCTTATATTTAGTAGTAATTTTCCTTCTTAACTTAGCAATTTTCATAACGCTTACTGCTATAATTTTTTTTTTGTATTTCCTTTTTACCTTTAATGTTACAGATTTAAAATCAATTTTTAAGATCGACGTTTCCCTATTTTATAGAAATTGATTTGTCTGTAAAGGGATGATTACGGCGAATACATATGTATCAAATTATGTGCAAAAAATAATGAAGGAGATGTTATTTTTCAACACAACGTTGTGCAAACGCTTTCGAAATCAACAAATATAATATAGTACGGTAAACTTCAAAATCGTACGAACATTAGTAATGTAAGCAAAACTTACTAAAAAGAAATCAAATTGATTAAAAGTAATTTTATTGAAACCAGTAGCATGGAGCACAATGTGACTGAAGACCTAAACATTCATGTGACAGGTGTACAGACAGAAACGTCCAATCTTTAGTAGTGGATATGATCTCCCTAGACTGCTATAAAAATTTCACATCGTCTGCTCATGCTGCCATATCATGAGGTTCTCAATGAGATGTTGAGCCACTGCAGTCTATTCGTCTTGTACTGCCAGTCGCCGTTTAGAAATTGTTACTGGTGGACATGTAGCTAAATGTATCCCTAGAAAGTCCCATACATAAGGTTCCATGGGATTTATGTCCGAAGGCCTCACCGGCCTATCCATGCTTTCAATGTCCTCACTGTCCAACAGCTCATTGACAGCTACTGTGCAATTAGCTAGTGGATTGTCGTCCATGAAAAGGATCATAGCACCTGTAAAAACGCACATACGGAAGGAGACTAGAGGACTCCAATGACTGAACCTCCTTCGAAGACGTAAAGGTTCGGTACGACAACCAATGCTTTATGCCTCCATGAGTGAGAACATCACGACCCAGAAGTAGATCGTTCTCGATGATATTGGAGGGGTTATTGAGGGTTCCCTGCTCTCTTCAGATGTATATGCGTCCAGAATCGTCACTCAGATTAAGCCTGCTGTTATCTATAAAGAATACTTGACTCCACTGAGTGTCCGTCCAATTCTTGTATTTCTGGCACCGCAGAAAATGCCTTCTCCAATTAGCAGGTACACACCTTATAGTTTTTTCTGCAAACACGTGATCTGGTCATCGGTCATCTAATTGCAAGTGTCGTGTATCTAACGATTTCTCTTGCTATCATATGCCTGTCCTTTCTTTCCTGTATGACAATATACCGGTTGTCCGCTGACGTGGTTGCTTGTGGATGACCACTGCTGAACCGTTGGACACCTGTTTCTGTATTTTAAAATTCTCCCCAAAGACATGGAACGATTCTGTTAATAATCCCGTAGTCCCCAACCACACGTTTCTCACTTCGACCTTCCTGTAATTTTCCAATGATTCTACGTCAGGCAAAATTATCAAGATCTCGTCAAACAGATTGACTGTTCGACATTTCACACTAAGACAGCAACTCGACGCCGTTTAAACTGATATACGCCGTACAATCACTTATACAGAAATGGTAATCTTACACCACCAGCCTGCTTCATCACACTCGTACACTTCCGCAATACATTAAGCTGAATATCTTCGCATGTGTTACTATACTTTACCTTAGTTAATTTCTTTACTGATCTTTTAGTCCGCTCTACCTCTTCATTTGCTGATATACTAATTTCTTGACATTATCCTTATTATTTGTACATCTGTATATATATATATATATGCATGTGTGTATATAATTGTGAAAACTGTGCTTATTTGTAAATACTTGTAAAGTTGGAAAAAAAGTGCATTTTTTGAATTTATATAGAACATTTGTGTAAAAATATTATCTTTAGTCATTTTGTTAATATGAAACTAGTTTTTTCATATAACCACTTTGGAACTGTTCCGAAGCTTTTAAAAAGATTTTTGATCTTTAAGACTCAATAAAAGGTTTATTCCATGATTAACCGGTATATTGAAAAAAAAAAAAAAAATATGCTGCACGTCAACAACAAAATGCCCTGAATATCTGTTCTTGTAGGGGTGAAGAAGCTGCAGAGGGAAACACTATATTTTGTGTTTTCTTAGTTGGATGACTTTTTTTGAATTTGTCGAAATGCGTCATTTACATTGAATAAATTCTCAATCGAAATCCGATAGTGTCATTTGATTTGATCATATATGTTGAGGTATTTGTTGAACTTGATTACTGGCTCACAGAAAGCTATGTTAACATTTTGCCCAGCTTTCATTTCAGAAGCGTTTTTTTTTTCTTTTCCAGCGGATTATATATTACAGCTGTCTATGCAGAACAAAATACCCTCGAGCCTCAATAGATGTTATTCTAGTGCTAATAAAATGAATAAGTTTAAGCATGTGGCTAGAGTCGTGCAATACAAAGCGTTTTAACTTTCCTTGTGTTGCGCCCATTTTGTGCTGAAATTCAGGAATTTTCAATTAAGTTATTGTACAGTTTGAATTTAATTTTATATTCCCCAGAAAAATACAACTTATTTTGCTGGATATTTGCATCCTGTACACAGGTTCATGCGTAAAGTTATTACATACAGATGCGTAAAGTTATTACATACTTTTTTCAATTGTATGATTTTTTTTTTTATCTAGAGATATTTTTTTGACATCCCTGTTAACACTTGATAATCCAATATATTCACTTGTCTGAAACTGCAGTGATCCCGAAAGTGTCGAATTCAAGTGAGCGTAATGTAATGCATTAAATTGTAATACTAATTTATTGTATTACATTACGCTCAGACAGAAAATTAACTTCAGTATTGGTGATTTCAGAATATTGAAAACAAATTAAACATTGCGTATAATATCATTATTTTGAACAAATATTAGAATGGACATTGAATTTTAATATACATTTCAGCAACTATGATACATAATTTTAGTAAAAATATCATAGTAAAAAATATCATATAAAAATATATGATTGTTTTAGTGCCTACTAGTTTCTCTCTCGTTTAATATTATTAACTCACCTATATGTGATTCCGGAGAAGCTATGACTGCTGCACATCTGCACGAATATTCTTCTTTAAATCATTTAAATTGTTTTGTAAAAAAAATATTGGAGAGCTCGTTGCCTAATGATATAATTTTCATTGGCCTTGCATTTGTTTAATAATAAATATATCATAAGGTAATCAATTCAAAAGATAATAGAACATTTTTAGATTTTTTTTTCCTTACTAAAACAATTTTTTCCTTGTTGCTTTATTAAACAGAATAATAAATTCCTGATGGAATAGTAAATTAATGTACCTAAATCAAAAGTATAATACATTCAGAAATGATATTATATATAAAATTCATTTTTGCTTAGTACAATAGAATCAGGAAGATTTTATCATTTGTATTTTTATATTCATCTTACATTTTTGTGGCCACAGAAAATATTTTTAGCGAAATGCGAATCATTTAAGCAAATCACTTTTAAATATTCTTAATGTAAAGATTATTTAACTTTAAATATCTGAAATGTAAATACTTGCATCTAATACAATACTCATATTCTCCAAAATCAGAATAGTTTCCAATCCCTTCAAAAATTTTGACAGTTACTATCTGAGAATAAAATGACTTCAAACTCTCTTGGTGTTCCATAATTAGGTCACGAAATACTGCCCGTATACCTTTGACAACATATCAAGAAATCACATTAAATATTTATTATTCGGTACTTTTCATCACACTATTTACCCCGCTTGTTGAAGATATCTTTAATTTGAACCCACAGCTCAGAAATTGTTAAATATTTGAAATAAATAACATCGCAAATAGTTGACATGAGATACAGTATTCTGAAATGGATAAATTATGTTTAATAATTCAATCTTTAATTTTAAATCACTCACACATTAGCAAATAAACTGATTTAGGTGCAATAAATTATGAAAAATTGAAGTGTAATTGTATTTGGTTTTTTTCAGTGTACTTAATTTGAAATTCAAATAGTCATTTTAGCAACTCTAACCTAATTTGGCTGCCTTATATAAGGGAGAAAGACTCATGATAGGACTCGTATGTGTTTATTTTACTTTTTCCAATTTCGCTAACTGCTAAATCGTAGTACTCAAAATATTTGCTCATAAGATATTCACATTAGAATTTTTTTTTATAATTTAAATTTAAATTGAAAAACATATGGTGGATTTTAATTGATGACTCCTTATCGCGATTTAAAAATATCCAAATCTCCATTCGTAAAAAAAACAGTATTTTAATTCACACACACACACACACACAACTCCATAAATTATTTTATTTCCCTTTCAGTAAACCAAAATTGACTGACAATAAAACATCTTAATTTAATGGATTTTCTGAAACTAATGATTTCAAATTAACTTTCTACAAACAACATAGACTTGTAGATATGTAAATGAATACATTAATATATTAAGAAAATCTGAACTGTTGTCGCATACGCATTGTTATGTTGAAGAAACATCAAAAAAAGTATGTCTATATAAATTAATCTAAATTTACATCAAAGTAAAATGTTTTCAATGTGATTTCAACTTAGGTCCTAAATATTTATTACAGCTCTTAATTATAATAACCAAGTTAAGATATATATGTTATGATCTGTATTTCTCTTATTTTATTATTTTCCATTATTTCCAATATGTATAAATATTTATTGTTTGTCGATGTCATTTTACAATATAATATATTAAAACACTAGAAATAGCTTAAAAACAAATTTTTTATTAATAAAAAAGCTTACCTGCAGTATATTAATATATGCAGTCTGAAAAATAAGACTTCAAACACAAAGATGCACAGATTGTAGTGTCCCTATGAAACATATGATGACAATTCTGGAAGCATTACACTTACGACAGAAAGAAGTGAGCTATCATTGGACCTAACTAATATGACATCCGTGTATTTAGTAGCTGTGAATAATAATACAACATCTTTGGTCCAGAACTGAACTGAATGAAAGGGACTTAATTAATTCTACCACGGTAAATGTTATTCTATATTAGTAGAATGTCAATGATTAATAATTTTCTGTTATTAATTATTTCCTGGTGTTTGAAATCTTTGGAGTACTCAAAGGTATTAATTTTCTCTGTGTTAGTTAAACCAATATTTGTCATCTTCATTGCGCTTTGATCATTTATGGAACTAAATACAGAATGTCATTAGATTTCTTGAAGTGAATCCCAAAAGATTAATAAATAGATAGTAATAAGTCTTACTAATAAATAAGTTTATTTTAATATCACATACATGTTTGAAAAGTGTTCCTTCTCTAAAATTAATACAATTAGCGTATCTTCATTCTGACATTAATGCTTTATGTTTAGAATAGTAACGTTCATAAGGAATGTTACTATTATTAGTCTTATTTAAGATCAAATAAAAGTTATAACATTCGGTTTAATAGGTTTTGGTCCTGTCCGATTGTATGATTAGTTACTGGGTTATTATTAGATTATAAGGAAGAATGTTAGAGAATATTATTGATCCTAAATTAGACAAAGTTTAGAAGTACGTAACAGAGTAACACTATTAGTTACTTAGTCGATTGCCCGTACCTTATTAACACTTTTAGCATGTTATTCACATAACTGCATCAGGATTCTCTTCACAAAATTTGGTTGATTTATAAAAAAAATAATAATTCTCAATTTTCAGCGTCGATTCGAAATTTAAGCAAACATCAAATTTTCAACATTCATTGAGAAATAATAATCTCGCTGAATAACATTATTTATAAATTGTATTATAATCATAATCAATATTTGAGGCTATTCTTAATAAAATTATGTCTTATATTAAACGTAATTTTCCTCGCGAAACAAAATCTTGTATTAAATTTTGATTATTTTTCTAGCCCCAAAGCATTCTAGAAGTTTCTTTTCTTATTTTTTTTTTTTTATCTAACAGAATTAATTTTAAAGCACCAAAGTTTCAAAACCCTTGATGGTATAAACTTTATTTAATAACAAAAACTATTTTTTAAAAATACTATACATTCTAGAAATTTTCAAGATGTATTTAATTTCAGCAGATTTATCAAATAGTTACTTAGAACTGAACTGTTTAATTTTGATATTCTTAATTTTATTTAAGTAAAAGGAGTTATTTTCATCGACAATTTCTTCATTTATATTTGTTTGAATTTTAGCAACCATTTTGATTTTCTTTTTTTAAAAAAAGATTCTTCTTTCCACCTCAATTAATTTTTCCTTGCTATTACCCCTCAGTTAGATAATTTAAATTCGTTACTTCAAATTATGATGGTTATACAATTTCTTAGTTTGAATTGCAAATATAAAACTCAAAACAAATCGTAACTTCTAATTACGCATGAAATCCAGAACTTTAAGACAAAATCTACTATGAAGTTTTGCATTAGCTGCATTTTTTTAAATGAACAAAAAGGCCAAAGAATAAATTTAAGAATGGCGAATCAGGAATTATTTTATAACACTAGAAAAAACAATTGCTTTTGTGTAAAAGTTTTTATCGTAGTATTTAAGCATTTTAACTGATTAATTGAGAATGGTGCTATCTAAAAGAAATCAAATAAGCACATGAAGATTGGAGATGAATGGAAAAGAATATGCTCTTGATTTTAGCTGTGGCTGATGCAAATATTGAAATATTTATATTTGGTAAAATATTGAGTTTCTTGTACCACTGCAGGCTAAAGTTCTGTAAACAGCTATCTAGTTAGTATGTTTATTTGACACATAATTCGGTTTGTATAAGAAACGTTTATTCAATAGGTTTACTGTAAACTCTCTAATTGTCTAAAATATTCAATGAATACATGAGATGTAATTATTTTTTTTTTTCATAAAGGACTTTTATATTGCCTCGAAAAAGAAAAAAAAAATATTGTATGAAAAAAATTCATATTTTTGTCAATAAAATAATTTATAATTTTTCTAGAATATTTTAGAAAAATGTTTACTAAAATATTATTTTTATTTTAGTAACTGACTGCAACTTAGTATGAATCAAAAATTTATTTCCAAATGGTAGAAATCTAAAACCCATTAAATTTTTTCCCATGAAAAAAATATTTATTCATTAAAGAGTGATTTGCTTTCTAAATTAGGATTATTTCATAATATCCACATTAATCATTGTTTCGACTGATAAGGTCGAAATTTTCGCTACGATTTTAGCAATAACACGTTAAATTCTTTGAACCTTATAAAGTACAACAAATTTATGAATTAGAGACAAAAGCAGGAACAAATAAAACATCATAATACAAATTGTGTAAGCAATACTTATGAATATTAAACGAAGATAATAGCTTTTAGTCAGACAAGTTGAATTGATCTCAAAGCACTTTGTGGACGACCCCTTAGCTAATGAACCATCTGGCGCCTTCGAGGCATCTATACCGTCGCCTTCTCTAGAAAGAAGACTGCACCAAGAAGTTTGCACTGTTACCAAATGGGAGAGTGATCTCCAGAAAGGGAAAAGAGAAGTAAAAAGGGCCTGATCCGATTAATGGACCGTTATCGAAGATTCTCTTTAAATTGCTCCAGAGCCTCAAGGTACAACTGTGTGATGGAAGATGTGACCCTTAAAAGGGTTCGCCGGCTCCCTTTATATCATCCATTTCGAACCTCAAAACTAGCTGCGACATTTTTTTTTTCTTTCCTTTAGCGTCTCTTTGAAGGGGTCTTCTCATGTCAGTGGGTGGGGCTGCCGCAGTTTCTGCTATTTAAAATGAGTCGAGGGAATATTATAAAGAATAACTTTAGTCTGGAAAAGTTTACAGATTACTATAAGTGAACGTTTTCAAGAGTTTTAAATGACAGTTCTGAAACTTGAATTAAATGTTTCGAATAGTGATTGCAAATTATAAGGGCAAATTTCTTTAAACTTTTTCCCATTTATGTGAAATGACATGTCGATATCTTGTAGACAGAATTTAGTGCTAAAAAATTTAAATGTTTTCTAAACTTATAAATATTGTAAAAGGTGCCTAAAATAAGGTGAATGGTATAAAATAACATGATTGTAACTAAACATCCAATTAAAAACTTAATGCAAACAGTTTATAATAAATTTAGAATATGACAAAGTGAAAATGTTTATATTCAACCACTTTTAGTTCTAAAATGCATAAGATTTAAAACAGTATAGACAAAATCAAGATATATATATATAAAAAATACTTGTTGTAACACTTCAAATATAAAAGTTTCGTAAAAAG
Source organism: Nephila pilipes (assembly GCA_019974015.1). Classification (NCBI taxonomy): domain Eukaryota; kingdom Metazoa; phylum Arthropoda; class Arachnida; order Araneae; family Nephilidae; genus Nephila; species Nephila pilipes. Next base: position 214,891 of record BMAW01026905.1, on the reverse strand, counting down.
AAATTATAATTGGAAGACATGGACAAAATTAAATAGAAAAAGGACGTATTTTATTAACTCTTACTATTGCAAATTTTAATTTCTTTTATTATTATACAATATCTCCAAACGTTTACTATAAATCGTCATATAATTTCGTTGGTCATGCAGCATTGGTTGAGACGGACTAAGATGACAATATTTGTCCTCAATTGACGTACTCAAGAGAGTTTCTATTTCAAATCAATTCACTACAGCCTATTACGTAACGAGTAGTTTGATGTATTTTTTTCTTATAGTAAAGTGCCTTTCTCTCTCTCTCTCTGTATATATATATATATATATATATATATATATATA
>BMAW01026905.1:195421-214222 GCA_019974015.1 Nephila pilipes | reverse complement strand
TTCATATACCAGCACATCGTCAATATAACTCCGAGACTAACCCAGAGATGGCGCTCGTAGGTGTGTAACAATGTATATGTATATATGTGTGTGCGTGCGTGCGTGAGTATTTTAACTATCAATTGATATAAATATCTAGTTCACAAATCTATTTTTATAATCTGTCTAGAAAAATAAAACAAATCAATTTTCAAGTAGCATTGAATGGTGAAAAACAAAATATATATAACTAAATGTTTTCTTTGTTGTACAAAAAATATACATTTACGGAGAGAAATTAAAATTCCTCATCATTCAAATTATAAATCTTAATGCTATACTTCTGACGAAAAAGCATTTTTTTTTTAACTTTTTAAACTAAAATATATTAACGAACTGAAGTTTAGGTATATCTCTATTACTTCTTCTGAATAATGTTAATGTATAGTATCACTTCTTTCGATAATTTAATTAATTAGCTAAATCCAACTGTGTCACTATGAAGATTTATTTTTCCCATGTTGATCACTAATGATCATGCTAGTCTATGCAAATAACTAGTGACTTTTTATTTCGTGTTATAATTAGAGTATAAAAACAATATTATTTTGAAGAAATTCTCTATTTTTCACCGAAAGGAGAAAATTCAATTTTTTCTGGGATTGTAGTGACAATTAATGCTGCATTCCAAGAGCCTTCATAGTTTTAATAAAATTAATATTAAATTTCTTTAACTGTGTATGAGTCAGCAAGTTGTATTATAAAATTTTTAAAACTTTTTATTCCTCTTCTATTGTGAAATCATTATTTCTTATAAACTTCTGTTAAAGTTAAAAGTGCTTTTGTGTGTTTATGTGTGTCTTGCAAGTAATATTTTAAAACATTAATTAGGTAGTATTACGTTAAACCAAACCAAGAAATGTAGTTGAAATATTTTAAAATTTTCTTCGTTTGTAGTATAACTATATAACTGGATGTATATAATGATAACAGAAAAAAAAATTGTTAATGTAATAAATTATTAAAATTATTTTAAGAAGGCTGGAAAACTATTCGATCGTAGAATCACCAATTTTGGCTTTCAAGATACTTGAAAAACGAATTATTTGTATACTAACGATTTTATTTTATAATTATCTAAATAAATCATAAATTTCTCATAAATTGTCTCAAACAGTTACCGTTGTGGTAGTTGTGACAAATTTTAACGATGATGATTGATTATTAACTTCTCAATAAGAAGCAACTCGAGGCGATGTACCTGGTAATTTTTTTATCGGTCAAGTGAGAAGGAGGATAACTGAGTTGGCACCTCCTCTCCAAACTTACACACCACGTAAACGCGAGAATTTGGAACCACGACAACATTAAATGTACATCAGCCAGCTACAGTACCTTAGTGGCATCAGAATCCTACGAAAGCACTGCTAGGCGCGAGTGAGCGACCATGACCACTAGAATACTGCGACCTTGAAGCAATTAGAAAGGCCAAATTATTTAAAAGCGATTTGATGAGAATAATTTTTAAATATCACAAACGATTTTATTGAATTTAATTCTATAACATTCAAACTAAGACTTAAAAATGTTTTGTATACATAAGCGCGCTTGTCACTTTTGCACAACATAAATTCCAATCTTTATGAATTGAATAACTCGAAATTTGCTTTTTGGGGAGAGAAAGATTTTAGTAAACGAAACAGGGCAGTAGTTAATATTTACCAATGAAGTTGAAGTGGATAATGATAAATTATATCTTGAAGTTGAAGTGGATAAAGAATAACTGTATCACTAAATACTGTGTTTTACGGTCTTTAATTTTTATTGTAATCGTATCTTTCCATAAATACATTACCCAGCAACTATAAGTTTAGCAATACTTGATACACACACAGATAGATATATATATATATCCTTTATTTGATAAATTTTCTTGAACGAGTCTTTATTATTAAGAAGAAAAATATTGCGTGACCTTAAAATTAAATTGTAACCAGCCAAAATTGTTGTTCTTCTTTATTCGTGATTAAGAGAAAGAAAAATGTAATTTAAAAGATACTATAGAAATGTTATCTTTCTTTGTATTACAAACATGAGAAATAGTACTGATGTTTTTTTTTTTTTTTCTAATTCCCTTAAAAATGCTACATAACTGAAAACCTAGTGTTTGTAATTTGTAACTCTTTGATAAAAAAGAAGAAAAAAACTATAGTTTACATTCACACTACATAATATAATTTGAGTGCATGAGAAAAATCAAAAGGAATAAGTAATTTATGTTTGGTTGGTTGAAATGAACTATTTTTCTGAGTTTTAAATATTGATTTTGTTTACATTTTATGTTATTTCTTGCAGAAAACCATTTTCAGATCAATTTGTTTTTGTATTATTGTAGATGAAGGATTAAATATAAAAACAATGATACAGAAAAGCCAAGAAAGTGTATTACACTTTCAGGAATTATCCATAAAATGGGAAGTCTTGTTCTTTCACACTTTTCTACCTTTCAAGAAACCAGCAATTTTTTTTGCTCTGAATCATAACTTTCAAAACTTGTTCCATGGACAGTATTTTTGATTCAGTAATAAATTTTATTTTGATACTTTATACAGCATAGGTACATAGGTATATAGTTTTTCATTCTAAAATCTCTTATACTATGTAAAACTTTTGAAGCAAGTTATAAAACCTCTATTTATCAATTTAATAACTCTATAAAATACAGCACGCTTTTTTCTTTCGGAGTGATAATAAAATTCAGTGAAGATAGGAAATGAGAACAATATATTTTACTGATATACTTCTCTCCATCGAGTATATCAGTAGGATTTAAGGATTCTATTCATTTTCTAGCAAGAAAGTGAAATACCTTATTCATTGAGGCAGTTTAAACTCGCCCTCCTTCTTTCAATGGGATTGCCTGTATCTATGAAATTATTATGAAATGTGATAGAAAAGCTCTTTCTTAAATAAAACGAAATTTATATCTTTCTTATTCTTTAAAATGAGAACTGTTCGTTTTGATTAGATTTACTGGTTGTGTAAATTCAAAGCTGTATGAGTTAAAACACAGATCAAAAAATATTTTAATTCGATTTCTTAAAATTTGAAATATATATATATATATATATATATATATATGTATATATATATAATTGTAAAAACATTTATATATATATATATATATATATATATGCAATTGATAAAACCATACATAAAATAAATTCTATATATATATATGCAATTGATAAAACCATACATAAAATAAATTCTCTTAATTAGCAAATAAACGAGATCTACTGACAAATGATGTAGACATATAAAATCGACCCCACTCTCCAAAAACAAATTGAGCAAGTTGAAAAAAAAGTAACAGCTTTATTGGAGATTAAAAGAAATTTCTATAACTGTTGAAAAACAGTTCCATCCTTTACACAGTAGGTAAATTCTTTTCGTGTAGAAGGATTGAAGTTCTATCTGGAAAAATCCATGAATTGTGCTTACTTCATTCCGTCGCCCGAATGAAGATATTTCCCATTCAAAGATTTTTATATGGTCCAAAAATGTGAAAGTCACTGAGTGAGAAATCCAGGCTTTATGCTTTTGATTTCTGTGCAAAGTTTTACAAGAATACTTGCATAATTGTGCAGAATTGATTGTCCACTTCTTTGGCAAAAAATTAATCAAAAGTGGCCAATGGTAATCGAAGAAAATCAATAACAGTACTTTCCTTACAGCTGCCATTATTTTCGATTTTTTCGTAAATGATATGTGTTTCCAATGGAAACAAATTAATCCGTTATACATAAACATATGATACACATTTCTCGAAAGTTCTTTTGCAGCCTTAATAGTAACACTACTATCGTCACTGCTGCAGGTATATATATATATATCATTAATTAAAAGTTGCAACAAATTTAACTTCCAAACAACCTAAAATGTTTTACAGAAATCAAGAAAGTAGAATTATAGAAATACAGGTAAAAAGATAATTTAATTTTCTACACTTTGGAGTGGAAAATGTTTGTTTAAAATAGTTTCACTATAACGATAACTTTTATTGGAAGCGAGCCCTTTGTTTAAACTGTATATTGTATCAATGTTTATTTATTTTTTTAACTTAGATTATTTTTTATATTGTTGCAAGCAAAGGCTCACATGACAGATTTGACCCTCGATAAAGAGACAAGTACGACGAGTTAATATTTCATTTTCCTAACTACCACACCATACCACCAAGATTTACAGAATTTTAAGACAAGATGACAGGAAAATGTCCGCGTATAAATTCTAAGTTCTATGGAAATAATTAGAGTCATTTCATTAGATATTTTTTAGTCGCTTGTCTTGAGCTTATAAACGAGGTTATGGAGGTACCACGTCTCGTATTTAGCATGTTTTCCTAATCTCACTTTGAATAAATAATACAGAAAAATTCTTGAGTAATGTAAAATAAAATAAAAATAAATAAATATGAACTAACGAGTCACGTATAGTAATTTATATCAGTATAAATCCGAGTGCGTAATTTGTAGTTTGTATCACTTAAAGTCAATATTTAAGGTAAAGTGTCTCGGTTCATCGAGTAGGTTTTTTCCGTGCTTTGTGTGGGTATTTCCGCAGATGTTTGTCTTTTCATGCAATGTTTTGTTCAATAAAGTACGAATCATTCGTTCTGAACAGAACCATGAGAAAAGAAGGTGGTTGGAATGATTGATTCGAGTGTTGACGTTCGAAAAAGAATTGATTTTACGAATATTACTCCGACAAAGAAAAGAAAAATATTTTACACTTACTATTGCTGGATAACTAATAACATTGAATTTTTAATAGCCCACTTAACTTCTTAAGAAAGAGTACAGGTTTAATAAAATCTGAACAGCAGAAATGCGTTATATTTGAACAGAAATATAAGTGTGGTGTCTCATATAAGTGTTAGTGCTAATTAAATATATTTACATAATATACTCTTTATTTGCTAAGAAATTTTTTTGAAATTGATATTGGCTTGGTTTTTTTAAGAATTTTATATGATATTCACACCAGTTTAGTGCGAAAATAATACATTTTAATCAATTAAAATTTCTTCGAGACGTAACAATTTTAATTTGTAGTTCCAAAATGAAAGCTTAAAAAGCAAAGTTGCGAGATGAAACATGAAATAACTACACAAGTACACTGAATTACATATTTTTGTATATTCACACTAAATTTGTTAGCTATCATATATAAGCCTTAGTAGAATTTCACAACTATTTTGCTTAATAAATTCTATAAATAAATGTGCCATTACGTGGAAGTCCTAAGTGAAAAGGACAATTTGCCTCAATTTTTTTCTTAATCCTTCATAAAGCCAATGTTTTCTGGTAATTGTATTAAAATATTTTGGGGATTGAGATAAATTCAGAAACGAAATTCGTTTTAGCTTATCAGTAGAAATTAATTAGACCCCTTTTTAGTGGGAAGTGTTACCTACCACCATTTGGGGACTTCTTAAAAGTCACTTTATGCTTTTCCATTCTTTTTTATGTTGCACCACATAGAAGAAAAATGTTTACTTAGAAAATAATATCTTCATAAATGATAATAAAATAATACCTTCTTCATCGCACGCTAACCTTCGTTGCTTAAAAATTGATGAAGTTTGTGCTAAGTAGATTTACCATGACCTTAGAAAGGGTTAACATAGTTATATGATTATAGATCATTGTAGTTGGTAAGGATAAATCTAAAAAAAATGATTTCTTCCTTTTATTATTAGGAAAGTAATGTACCAAACTCATTAATCTCTCAAACTTATGCTACTTCAAAAGTTTCTTAGTACTATAAAGATCATCGTTTACCGTCACTTTTCCCAACTATGCCAATATTGAAATACCATAATTAAGATTTTTTTTGCTGACTGGAACTCACTTAACAAGCAGATTTAATAACGGGAGTAAAGGCATAAGCTTCCTTTTTACAAAAGTAAAAATTGTACTTGCAGTCAATTTATGTGTAAGGTAAATGCTTAAGTTCAGGAAAATAACTGGGGGTCCAAGAACATTTTTAATATAAAAATGAAGTGAGCTCATTACCCTGATATACCAAAATCAAAATGAAAGACCATGATTCCTTTTCAAAGTATGTTATAAAATATTTGTTACATAGGTTTAAGAAATGGATTATATATTTGTATTAGAGTGTTCGAAATTTGGCTTAAAACATATTCGCGAAATATACGATTGCTCTTATCCTGTATTACCAAGACATTTCTCTAACATTTGAGAATGGAGACGAACATAAGAACATAAGCTCTGAATTATTAATGTGAATAAATCAGCTGAGTATGATTTCAAGATTTTTTAGAAACAATTTTTCCCAGATGTAGCATTTCGTAATCAACTTTACCTATTCGTTGTCATCTAAACTCATTAAGTCAGAAATATATTCCTAGTGATATTATCTTGTGATATATACAATATATATATGTATATATATATATATAAATAAAGAAGGGGGAGAAAAAAAAAGCTATATCAACTTGAATTTATACATTTTGGTTAACATGATTGGCAACTACAAGTCTCAATATATTTTCTATCACATAGCACTTACGTAGAGTGGCGGTCGTAGAATTCCAAATTGTAAAATATAGTGTAATAAGTAACAATTTGTATTGAAACGGCAACATACCTACATTGACAAGAGAACTGAGTAACTTGTTCAGGAATCTGCTTGATTGTCTAATGACAGATCATCACGTGATGCGAGATAATAAATTTGCATTTATCACGAATATGATCCCAATGCTTTTTCGAATCACAGTAATACCAAACATCTATTTTATTATTTATTTTGCATTTTAAGACTTTATGGGAAGTTTTCACAAAAAAATTTTGTATCCTAATTTTGTGTTGTGAGTGATATATGCACAATTTCACTTCACCCTAAAACTATATACGCTAGCACCCTCTATAGATGAAATTTTGATAAATTATTTTCAGGTCACTCAACATCCTCTAATGCTGTTAGTTAATGTATATTTTCAAAATGCATGTCTTTCGAACCCATTGGGGGGCCTCGGAAGCCTATTTGTCATGGTTTCGATTTGTGGCTGGCAGTTTTCGTTCAGTCGCGGGTTCGATCCATGGCCTCAAAAGACCCATCGTGTAGCAGGGACTGATGCACGTTAAATCTGTCGGGGCTCAAAGTCCTCCTATTGGCAAGGTGTGAAAGTTAGGAGAGGAAGGGTGCCAACTCAGAAGTCGACCTCGTCATTTGACCGAGGTTCAAAATTAAAAACTCTGTCGCCAATAGCCCTCCTTTTGCTTCCAGAGCGACGTTAATAAAAACTCAACAAAAACTAAACTACGATCTTTTAAGACATGCTGTGCTTCCCTTAAATATAAGATGTTCCAGCAAATACGTTATAGACTTCTTTTCATGTTTTCACCTCTACAATAAATTCCAAGAAGAGTATTTTTTCTACCATCCATTCAGTTTAACTGTAACAGGACTTTTTTAGATCCATTATTTACTTTTTAGCTGTTTATTGAGATGTATTATTTTGTGCTACTAAAACTGTAACTTAACTGTGTGAAAATATGTAAAAATGCAGCTGTATCTTTATAACTGTGTGCAAATCGGTAAATGTATCTCGATATAGTAGTGTAGTTCTGCACGCGGATGTGTACTAATTCATTCTCAAGTAAACAGAAGTATCATCTTACATGACTAATTACGAAGCAATGACCAATGCATTTCTGTGCCTAAAATCGCATTGACTTTTCCATTTTTATAAAGGATTTTTACCAACAAACTGTAAAACAAAGAGTTAGTAAACTTTTTTCTGGATAATTTAGTAATAATTTATTTTATATAAAATTACAGTAAATGATTTTCAGCTAATAAAATAATGTTTTTAAATAACTTATTGTATATTGTACGTAATATGTATCATAAAATACGTCAGCCAATAAATTTAATGTGTCTACTGTCGTATCGTAATTCTAGTATATGCTCTAAGTTACAAAAAAAAATTAGGAATTAATACCTTATTCACCTTTGCGCCATAATTATTTTCCCTTATGAATTCAGTGTCTTCTGCTAGAAGCCTTTTTTTTTGTTGGAGAGGTAATCAATCTTAAGAACACTGTCTTTTTGAGTTTCAATCAAGTGCTAGCATTCCCACAATTGATTATTCTACTCTATGTAGATTTTTTTAAAAAAAAAATTAAGACACATAACGATGCAATAAATTACTGTCATTAAAAATATTTTTTTTTTTCATATCCAATGCAATTTTGAGAAAAGTATTTTTTTTTAATGGAAATCAATGCGTAATGGTTTTTATAACCAAGAAATATTGCACTGAAAAAAATCAGTCATGATCTGCATTTTCTATGATTAATTTATTTGCTTCTTTAAATAATTTTTTAAGAATTGAATTATATATTAGGCATTAAAAATAAGGTACAAGTATAAATTACGTTGCTGCCTTTTTTAAAATATTGAGTTTAAATTTATTCTATTAATAAATCGACCAAATTTATTTATAATTTGTTTTTATGCTAACCAAAATAATATGTCTGCATTCAAAATTATCTAAGCTCACTCATATGCAGATAATGCCGAATGTTAATATTTGCAAGAATTTTAGCATATATCAAAAATGAACAAATATAATAAAAAAAAATACTACAGTTGTGTTTCTAATTTGAAATATAAAACCAGGTTCTCCATATTTTTCACTAATGAAGTCAGAATTATATTAAGTCTTTAATTTTCTTTTGTGACAGAATTTTAGAAATTAATTTAAATAAGCATTATTGATTATAGTATTTATTTTAAATAAAAATTTAATTTAAATAACATATAATTGACTATTTGATATAATGCAGTTTTTTGTGAAAATTATCTCGTATCAAAGAAGCTTGCTCCATTCGACATCTAAGAATTTCAGATGTTCTAAGAATCGAGTGTTACTTTAAAGTAAACATCTAAAGTTGACGCAATGGAAGGAAAAATTATCGATATCAATTTGGAACTGAATAATTGTTTTTATTTCCGATTTGTTAAACGAGAATTAAAGATTATTTCACTGAAACAATTTCTTAAAAAATAGAGCTTATTTTAATTCCAATAAGATGCACTTATATTGCTACTTTTGTAAAAAATAGCTTTTATAATTATTATGATTAGATTGAATACTTCGAAATCTATTTAATAAATGAACGTTTTTCAGACACGTTGCCTTTTCTTTCTGATAATCATGGAAATACTTGATAATTAATGTGTAAACTTATTTATGGAATCCAATGTTTTATTTTGGGAAGCAATCAAGTTAATATTTGAGAAATAACCTACATTATAATACTATCTAATGTTTTACTGAATTTTAAAAAAAAATGTGAACTAATTTTAATATAATATGAATGTGGAGAAAAGTAACATTTTAAGACAAGCAGTTGCTTTATTTTATTAAATGTAAGGTATCTAAGACACATGTTTACACATGTTTTGCGTAAACGTACACAAACGTACATGTGTTGCGATGTGAAAAAAAGAAATGATATCTAAAACATTTGTTATTTGTGAACACTTTCCAATTCGTGCTAAGGATTTATATTGTTGTTAATTTCTATAAATATTAAATTATGATGTTAACTAATTAATCAACTAAGTATATTGTAGTTAATGAACTTCTATAAGTGGTTTTCTCTTTAAGAGTGATGTTGTTTTTTCTATTTGTACACTTGTACACTTCATTATTTATCATAAAATATGTCTAAAATTCAATACTCGTATACTTTTGCTTCAAAGTTTTTATCTACAAGGACTTGAATATAGATTTCCTTAAATTTAGTAACTATCTTGAACTTGTGTGAAAATTTATAAAGTATCTACATAATTCTTGTTAAATATATTATAGCCAACCAACATATAAGTATAATACTTTCCTTCGAAAAATACTAAATAATTGGAAATTATTGATGTTATTTTCAAAAAAATATTATTTAATACAAACACGAAAAGAAGTTAATTGACACACATTTATATTGTAACTTATATCCCCCCTGGAAACTCTAAATTTGAACATTTGTGCAACTGTCTCAAATATTTAGAGATTATTCAGTCACAAAAGTCGAGTCACAAATGTGTTTGAGGATAGAGACAAATTTATTAGTAATAAGTTTTATTTTTTTAAATATAAAATAATTATTTTAAGCAACCTAACCTAGCAAATTACACTTTAGTAGTGTTTTGTCTATGTAATCATGAATTAATTATACAATTATAATGAAATATACAAAACATAGACCATTCAAAACATTGCCTTCAGTATCTTAGATGAAACATTCGCCGATGTTTTGATGAATTATCTATGATAAGAAACTAACTGTCATTAATATGATAATTTTCTTTCTTTTATACTGCTAACTGCTATATTATATTAGTCTTATATACTATATTTTTATTGCATGACGTAATTAAATACCGAAATATTAAAGATTACTTTTATGACGATTGTACATGTCATACAATACTCATTGTTGTAAAGGACCAAACAAAAAACAGCTTTCATCAAAGATAAAACTCAAAGCAATTAAAAACAAATAATCGGTACAAATTATTGTATTAAACTCCTTTTAGGAAACAAGTCGATGAAGAAAAGTGTATATTTATAAGAACTGTGAGAAAAAATATAATTTCATTTAACTAGAGTATTTTGCGAAAACATTAAGAGAAACAAGAAAACAAGCACAATAATTTCCCCCCAACTTTAGAAAAATGAAATTTAATTAAATTATACTTGTTCGAAGAAAATTTAATTTTGTGAAAATACAAAAATATTTTAAAAGAAAATAAAGCTGATTGTTTCGCGGAAAATGAACTTAAGACAAAATCCTGATAAAAAAAAATATATAGTTTAGTATTGAAATAGTCATATGTGAAGGAAATTACAATAAAAGTAACAAAATATTTTAAATGTTTATTAAATTATTCCAGAAACTGTTCGAAATGAAATATATTCTTTTTTTAAATTCAATAGACCGCTGTTTCATATATCATTTATCTGATTTATAACAAAAAAAGCATTTAATATATTAAAAAGTAAATGAGAACAGAAAAACAAAGCAACATTGCTTTAAAAATATAGTTAACCTTGAGAATCGATCAATTTGAAAGCATGTTTTTGAACCGAAATATAATCTATTCTTTAAAGCACAAAAATGGTTACTCCATAAGAAAGTAGTCTTGAAATTTTCAAAACAGTTTAGATATCAGTTCTTTAGAAAAACAATCTAGTTGGAATTGCAGACTAATAGTCTGTCCTTGACAGTCGAGTTCTGTAAAGATGATGGATGTATAATTTATCGACCTTTAGGGCATGTGCAAATGCGCCTTAAGGGGAAAAAAACTATCATCGATTATTGTTCTTGTGCATTTGGTTCTTGCAAGGTACATTTTAAGTAAAGGAAGTTGAACTTCAACTATAGTATGTGCTATAAATTATACAAACTTAAATCTTTATTTTTGAAATATGATGTGACAACATGTTTAAAGGCCTATTTTCTCGTAAAAGGGCAATTTTATAAATGATTTAGTTCAATAACATTTAACACAAATAAAAAAAAATAGAAGCAAAAGATTTTTTTTAATTAATGAATTATGAAAAACATATTTCACCACCAAAGATGTTTTTTTTAATAAGAACTAATAAATTATTTGAATAAATATTAAAATGAAAGTGAACGATAAAATAATGAAGAGGTTTATAATATTCTTTCCAGATAAAAAAAAGTGAAACAAACGATACATAATAATATTGAATATATTTTAAGATAAATGTTGTAGCTGTCGTAAAATCAATTTAAATTTCGTATGTGTTTTATTTCAATCCATGGAATTAATTTAATGGAAATTCTTTACCAGATAGTTTTGAAAATTAAATAAATTACTGGGAAAGCAAGCATAAGACATATACGAAACAAGTTTTACTATAACATTTTGAAAAATGTTCGGGTAATCACTTATCGTTAAAAAAATTGTGTGCTTATGCTTAAATAAAGTAATTGTTTTGAAATTAAATGAAATAATTAAAATATGTATTCAAATATTTTAAATTTAAATTTAAGCTATACTTTTTGTGATATGTTAGTTTAATTAATAACTGAAACTTGTTTCATGTGAACAAATATCACGAAAACTCATTTACAGATCTTTATTTATTGTCTTTGTTTATTTTTCATCAAACATGTTTAGTGTTCAATATAAGAAAATGTAATATATCTATGTATTTTTCTTTAAATAAATCATATTTATCTGTGTAGAGGGCCCAAAAAAATGAACAATAAAACTCACTTAGTTGCGTATGACTACTAATTTTTTTTTCCCAGTGAAACATACCATATTCTTTCAAAAGACCTCAATCAAACATGCAAAACAAACCATTTCTCAATTTTATAGTTCAGTAGATTTGTAAGAAAGCTTGCACAATTCCTATGGTTAATTCTATGTAATTTATGTTGAAAAGTATTTATGCTGTGAAAAATTATGATAATACAACTTAAATTATGGTGCATGATACTTCGATAATCTCTGTGTATGGTGGATGGAATTTCGAAACTTCATTAAAAATTGTTATGAAATATCTTTTCTGATAATTTCTTTTTCTCTTACCAGCTGTTTTATTTGTATTATTTTCTTTGTTATTTTAATTTATACGTCGCCTAAAGGTTTGGAAATAAATAATTTTTTCTAATATCTACCCAAATATGTAACACATAATAATACAAAATTTTAATGCAAAACATGTATTTGAAAAATATCACTTGTTTTTTATTACTCATTTAATTTAATCCATATGGCTAGTAATTATTAAATTAATCACTTCGACATAACTGACTTTCTTTTCATTTAAATAAAACGTCTGGGCTTCGAACTTACTTCTATTCATTCAGAGAACGCCCCCCCCCCTCCCATGGGTCACAAATTATCATTGCCACTTATTACATCAAAGCATTAATTGGCAATGATTAAAATATTTTGGTAAGATGTGTTTCAACAAACATTACGATGTTTTATCTGAAAGAATTTATGTTTGAAATCAGATTTCGTTGCTAAGGCAAATTTTTGTTACAGTTGTATGCTGCCATCTGTTGAATGGCACTAAAACAATTCTGATACTAATTTATAGGTTTGTTTCGATTCCTAACACATAGGGTTGTTGTCGTCATTTTGTGTCAATAAGAGATATAAAATCCTAATTAAGCAGCAGAAACCAGGCTCCGAAGAAGGCAAAGACTATCTCATTGGCTGGGAAAGTTATATCCATGAATGCCTTGAATGCAAAGGGATGTCATTCCAAGAACTTCTTAGAAAAAAAAGAAACGATCAATCACCCTAATACGAGACTGGTTATCCCATTCATAAAACATGAACTTTTTGAGCCACTTCGTACACATATTTGTATAGAAATAATATTTTAAATAATTTTATTTTTTTCCAGCAATATTAGCAATGAGATAAAAAGAACTATTTAGCAAAAAGTACCTTATTTTGTTACAATACTTCAAATTTTTTTAAATTGTTTTATATTTCGATGAGTCCTTGAAGAAATATATCAGATCAGATTTCTATTCAAAGGATAAATCTTTATTTCGGTTCATAATTGGAAAAATACTCTTTGAAATCCTCCAGAAGTATTAATGTCAGCAAAGTATCAAAATATTTAAATATTAATGCTTACTCATCAGAAAACTTCTAATATGTCTCGACAGATTATATATCAAAGCTCCTTACAAAGTTGTGGAATGTCCTTTTATCCGATTCTTTAACTAATCCTCTACTACAGACGATGGCTCATAAAGAGATATAGGGCTTAAAACAACATATATAGAATCTTGATTCAAATCAAGGTTCTACACATAAATGCACAAAATCATGATTTTGTTCATTTAATCATGACAAAAATATTTTGTTACTTATGGTTAATCTCTATTAAGAATTATTCGAATGAGCGAAACTTCCATATCTGCAGTACATGTTTTAGACAAAAAATGCTTAAGGAGTTTGTACTTGTTTCCTAAATTTTTGATGTGTTTGAATGGAATGAACAAAAATGAAAAAAAAAGTTGAATCATGTGGTATGTTTAAATTTTGTGAATATATAAATTCAGCATAAATAAATAGCTTTTTTACAATAAATTTTTTTAGTCATTATCAAATTTTCAAAAACTAAAATATAGCTCCGTCAAAACCAATATTTTAGTCTGAATTATTAGTTTATTATTGTAATATTTTGTAAATGATAATTAATGAATAAATTATTTTTTTTATTATAATATTATAATTAATTATTATTATTGTACAGACACAAACATAACAGAAAATGGTGAACTATTTTAAAGGATTTTAGAGAGTTTCTAGATTAGCTAGATTTGAAACTTATAATATGTCTTATTATTGACATAAAGTCTTATAGAGTGATGTGCTTGTAGTTTTTTTACAAGGTTTCCATTTTGCAGGAATGAACAAAAATTGATGAATCAAATTTACTTCATGGCACACACACATATATATAATCAATCTAGTCATTTTCGTTTATTTTTTCTATTAAATCGGCATTCCTCATAGTGTTTTTCAAAATTTGAAATATCTTGTAGAATACCAGTCCAATAATATATAGAGGTATAATTAAGTATTTCTTGTGTTCCTGAATGGCTAAATTTACGATGAGTAATTTTTAATACTTTAATCTTAATGACATAGATTCATCTAATTTTATATAGGTTTTTTTTTTCCTTTTTTCAAAACAATATTATTTAAACCATTTATTTTATACTTATATTTACTATTATTAATATTTTCTTCTTTTTAATGAGTTTTAATTTCTTCAATATCTAATAAATGTGTTAAGTGTCGGATGCAGAATTTGAAGCAGAATGACTCCGCAACAAATAAACTTCAACATTTGTCATTTCCTTTTGATATTTAATTTCACGCTTGAACATTCTTAATTTTATTGACCCTCAGATTAATCTAGTATGTTCAACAGTTTTGCATTCAACAGATTTAATCCCAACAAGTACTGCACGATTGGTATGAATTACAAATTTTTATCGATGTAAGTATTGAAAGGTTTTTATCTATTCAACAATTGTCAAACTCTCAGAATCTCTGTTATTGCTTATTTTTTCCAAAATATTAAACCTCTAAGATAATATGCCACTGAAATTTAAATTATAAGAGGCATTTGGCTATTTAAAATCACATCGAATATTATATTGAGAAACATCATGGAACAAATTGATTGGTATATTATGTTTAAGAAATTGTAATACATGTTTATTATTTACGTCTTTAAGTTTTTGGAAATACTCTTGACATTTCTAAACCTACTGCTGGGGAATCTTTTCTTAGTAAATTGCTTAAATGATTTATAAGTTAAGCATTTGAAATGGAATTTCCATGTAAACTCATGCTACAATATTTATTAATCTTGGTTTCCTTAATATTTTGAAATATGGATATATTTACTCAGTCTATTACTATGTGAAATATTCTACAATCATTTGAATCTTTGAAAGCATAGGGTAAATCAATGTTGATAACATATATCTTGATGGTTTTATATATTTCACTTAATTTTAAGTTTGAATAACATATTTTATTTGCTTGTGTTTCTCCTTCAGTTTGAAAAACGATAATATTTTCGCTTATGTTTAATCCTTTGTGTATTAGTCACTATTGTCTCTATTGCTAAGCTAAATTCAGAAATATTATCAATACTGGCAACCGTTTATCGATAGCTCACTCTATTGGCTTACTGGGATGTCGTAATTGGATGTTGTAAATATTTGCGTGTTTTCCACTTTTATGCATCCGGATACTTTTAATAGTCATATGTTGAGATTTTCCTTTTTAGTCATATGGTAGGTTTCAGTCTCGGCAAGATTGGATATTTCTTCACAGTTTGGTTGATTACTGAACCAAAAAATCGGAGCCCAACGATAGGCATTAAATATACTTTTATTTTCCGGGAATTCACAAGGTAGAGGTGATATATGCAAGAAATTGTACTTTGTTCGTCACCATACTATTAAACAACAATTTCAACAAAACATACCAAATTTTCATAGCAGTACTTGTTATACTGATACTGATATATTGAAATATACTGAAATATTTTTTTCTGATTCTAATTTTACATATTTTGTATTAGTATATCGTTTTCTCTTTATTAACCACACAGTGGAGGCTAACGCAGTCTCTATAATACCCGCTGATGAATACTTCGATGAATTGCATTCACTATTTCATAGAAAGCTTTTTTTCCCTACATATTTCCTCCACATAAATTCCGCCAGATACGACTGGAGATTATGTCGAGTCGTGCTACGTTGTTTCTTGTTACGCCACTTAGCAGAGCCCCACATTCTTTCAACATTTTGCGCGTGAACACCCATTGCGTGTGAACATTGATCTACAAAACTGTACTAATGGTTCACTGTGAAATTTATGAAACCCGCATCTTTAAGTTCTTCAATCTTGCATCCCTCCCAACAATCTGAATAGATAGTTGTACCTCCTTGTACATATTCCAGAATTTTTCCAAGTAGTGTGTATTAGCATCTCTGTTCGATATTTATACAAGAAAGCACTCGTCATCGTCTGGGAATATCCCACCAAAAATCCACTGCTGAACAAGTACCTCACCGCTGTTGGTCTTACGCCGGACGAATAAACTTTCGTCGATCTCCACAATTTTATCGGGTCCACCTATACACTTATTAAATTTTAGAATAAGTGTAGAGGACACACTTCTATGATATAATGGTTCCAATCAACTGTTGCACTTTTAGATATTCAACCATTTAATGAACGTCAACTCCTCTGCCCAACAATACATAAATCGTATTGCAATAATGAATGGTATTCTGGAATCGCTGAACCAACTTCCAACGCGGAGACCCTTCTTATTCCAACAACTTTTAGTATTGCACTTCCAAATACTAACTTCATAAACATTCAACTTTATGATGTGGCCTTATTTGCATAATAGTGTGTCCGGTAAAAGACATTTCTCTTGAGAAAAAAAAAGAGATGGCATCCATTACGCTGTTTGGTAAATTGAAGATTGTTAACGACAATTGGGAAGAAAACAAATTGGGTATTTTAAAAAATAATACAAAATCGGTAACGTCGAAGGTCAAGCGATATTTTACTTACATGATTAAGTGCTGTTTTTCTTTAGGACTGCAACCTTCGGAACGTACAACCAAACTAGGCGATACATCTCGCTTGCTTGGCGATTTACAATCTAGAGATGAAATCGTAATTTGGCGAGCAAACTATAATAGACAAGTATCGGTCATTTTTATCGTATTAATTAATTATTACCTTCACTTGCTAAATGTTATGAAATAAGGCATTGAATAACAATATATGTATGTTTCGTTCTCATTGATATTTAATTTATAAGTATGGTTTTGCTATTTTAATTTTCCTAAATCCTTCTTTAATTGGAATCTAATTAACTAAAATTACTTAAGATATTGTTTAAAAATTGTTCCTCATTAAAAAATATCTATCCATCTGGAATATGTTATATCATGCAAATCATGGGTTTACAAGTTCGTCATTAAAAATTCATCCATGTTAATAATGGGTATACAAGTTCGTCATTAAGAGATTCAAAATGCTGATGAACAAAATTAGTAAATTAAAAATACTTCTGAGTAATTGTACGTATATAATTTAATTCTTTGTTTGAAGAATCAAGAGAAACACTATGTGCAAGCTCTTTTAAATGTTTTAGAAAAGTGTCAAATAAATTAGATGTAAGAAACATGAATAAAAGTGGTTGATGCTTTCAGAAAACTTTGGAAATATTGAAATCGGATAGATTTTCTTACAGCAAAAGGAACTAGTTTGTGATAGTTAAAATGTAACAAAAGACAAATATTTTCTATTAATTCCACTATATCAAAAGTACTTCTCCAATAAACAATTTTTCTGAAACACAAAGCTAAGAAACAATTATTTTGAATAATTTTGGCTAGCTTTTGTGAAAGAATATAAACTAAGTTGAATTTTCTATTCAGAAATGAAAATTTCTTTCGACTTCAGATTTGTTGACAGAAATAGAAATTATCAATATTTGCTTGAAGCCCTCCAGAACTCTGTTGTCGCTTTTCTTCTTGCATGGCATGTGTTAGTCATTTCTTTTCCAACAGAGCTCAAGTTAAATACCAAGCTGTCGATCCAATTAAAGTAAAATTGAAACGCGACTTCCATGCTTCAGGGAGGAAATGAGCGAAAAAAATCGGAAGAGAAATTCAATTACTGTTCCGTGTAATCCTATCGAGCGATTTCCGTTTCCTTAGTAAAAAAAAGTGATCGGATTAAAGTTCTACTCAAAAGACGGTGATGTAGTTAAATAACGGAGCAGTCATTTTTGCAGTGGGTGTTTTCACAGTAGAAGTTGAAAAAAATGTTTAAAAAGAGAGAAAAAGAGAGATAATAGAATGATGTTTGCTGAGCAAACAAAGATATTGTTTTATAACTCAGTTTCCCATAGTTTAATAAATAATTTTAAAATATCTTGTCAAAAATTCAAGTGAGTCTCGGTGCTTTTTCAAATGCTGAAAAGGAAAAAAAAAATGGGATGGTAGTTAGGGATGGAAAAATGATTGTTTACTGGAACTTTCATTTTTTGTAACTCAATTTTAAGTGTTTATGATAAAATGAAAAGTAAGAATTGATGATTTCGAAGAAGACAATTCATGTATTAAAATATAAAACTGAGTTTCATTTAAAAGTATTATTCTT
>BMAW01026905.1:150817-190421 GCA_019974015.1 Nephila pilipes | reverse complement strand
TCATTTCATAGTGATTCAGAATTACTAGATCTTTTATTTATAAATGTTTCAAAAATTAGGGAAAGAAAATTCTTAAGTAAAGGAAAAAAAAGTAAATAACTGAAAACGAATTTTCCGGAAATAATAAGAATTATTTACTTGTTATTGCTACTACTAATTGTAATTACTATTGAATGCTTGAATCTAAAAATTTCAAAGGCTTGACACTGAATCCCTCTGATTACGGAAAAGTGAAATTCTACAAATTTTACAAACATCTTTGTGAATTAGATCAGTATTCTTAATCTATCCCATGATGCATGTTTATATGTATCGAAAAAACATTACAAATGGAGCATTCTTACTTTTATTATTTAGTGTGTCACTTTTATTTATTTTAATATTACAAATATATTTAATCATGACTCATGGCAAGGACTCAATATTCAGTTAAAAGTCAGAAATTAAGCATAATTAGTATTAAAAATGCAGATTAAAGTCATAATTCAGAAACATTAGAAAATATTTTAAACATTATCATTGTTAATATAAACAGATATATAGGAATTGCTTAATATAATTTTTTATGTAACCCAGAATTTTGCGCTTGTTACAAGATGTTTCTCTATTTATCTCGACTAAACATTTTCTTAAACGTAAATTATTCTTCTGGTGTCAAATACGAAATTGAATGCTGAGTTTCTCTTTTCCTCTGCTAGTAACTGCTGATATATTATAACATCGGCAATTTATACGTGTATCGGAATACTTTTCTACCGATGATGAATCCTGATTAGGTTCATAATTTTTCGCATTTACACAAAATCAACTTGAGAATTAGTTTTACAAGATAAACTTAAGAATTATTTAAATTTACTACATTGGCTTATAAAACTCGGTTTTACCTGTTTGAATCAAAGAAACGTGCATAACGACTGAATCTGCGTATAGTGAATATTCTATGAATCATTTCCAAGTATTTGATTGGTTTATAGTTTAATGATTAAAAGTTTATAGACGATACAAAAGGTGGAAGAGAGAGCAAGTCGAAATCAATGAGAGAGCAAGTCGTTCATTCTCGAACAGAAATTATTTAAATGCTGAGCTCAACAAAAGAATTTCATCGTCAAGACACCATTGTGGTACGGGGACTCAACAAATATGTTTTGAAGTGACTTTTAAAATGAATCCGGTGTGTGAGGTCTGATTTATTGGCTAGGGGGAATTTGCGCCACTTGCACAACAATGTCCTGTCTTTAAAGTTCTTCCTTGTACACAATAGTTTGGCAAAAAGGCGGGTTATGTTCATCAACCATCCCTTGTTCTCCCTAGATCTATTACCCCGAGCTATTGTGTATATTTTATAAATTTAAATTTAAGATTAAAGGCTAGGGGTACGTGTCGATTGAATTAATTAGAGCGGGAATACCATTAGAACTCAATCATGTGAAGTGGAAGCTCTCCAGCACACATTTAAGGACCTGTACCCCTGTTCCAAGTGTGGTATTGAATTATAAAGATAATATGTGAAATCTTACTAGCAAATGTAAGCATATCTTATGGCTTATATGGTCAGTGTGTAATCAGAACTAGAACTTTTTGACTACATTGTATACGTACGAAATAAGATGTCATTAAATGTCATTTGAACTATCAGTAGGTAATTTTTAGAAATTGATCGATTAGATCCATTGAATTCTGGGAGGTTATAATTAGGGTCTAAGACCTCTGATACATGTACAGCTTGAATATTTAAATATTTATTTTGTCAAAAATTACATTATGTTTCCGTTAACATTAAATTCAGTGGCGATCTAATACAATCTGATTGGAAGGTAATTTTCTTCTTATTCCGTTCAAATGTGGCATGTAAAATTGCTTTTCACATCCAATTACCTCAACAATTACTATGCACTCCATTCGGGAATACCATTTAACTATAATTACTCAGTGGATAACTTTGTTTCACTCGGATGTAAAATTAGTTACATGTTCTTATTCCTGATTCAGGAGAAAAATATGCAGATATATTCATGTTACTTACGAAAGATAAATACTTCATACATATTCATTTTGCATGTTTGTAAAGAATAAATGTAGGCTAAGAAATGATGGAGCAAATTCAACCCATTAAATATTAAAATTTTCTTGTTTAATACATTATTTTTGAGACAGAAGACGATTAGTATTTAACATGTATTAAAGTAGTGGTAATAAATTTACTAGGAAACATAATTTACAAAACGATTTTTTTTCTCATAAATGCAGATAAATATTCAAACATTTAATTAAATCAATAATTAAAATTTAATTAAAGTTTGATGAAGGTAATAAAATAAAGCAAATTTCATTCTCCTATACATTAGATGATTTTGGATTGTATAAGTTTCCATTTAAATTATTTATATCTAATATTCAGGAAAGTTTATTTAAGTTTTCTCTATTTCATAATTTTTAAAGAAATTTTAAATTAATATAATAAAACATTGATTCCAGAATCAGAATGATAATTTAATATGTATAATATAAATCCTATAAGAAGCTTCCCTAGAGACCTTCAATAGAAATTCAATAATATTTTCAATAATATAAATGTACTCAATTTATATAAACAAAAATAAAAGTCAATATTTAATCAATAAAAGAACTACAAAAATTTATATATTCAACTGTGCTAAATTAATGCATATGAAAATAAGGTCCAACTTATTTCTATTGAAATTCAAAATAAATTTAGCATTGCTTATATTCATTTAATACCCTAAGATGATCTAGCTCATTATTTTCAATATATATTTGAAAGTAAAAAAAAATGAGTTTTATCAAAGAAAAATTTTTTCTTTTTTCAAATTTTGTTTCGTAAATTTGTATTCTTTAAAAAAATAACATATTAAATTGAACACGGGATGAATGATCATGCTTTTAAGTGATGAATGATCTACATTACGCTTTTAAGCTAAACCTTTTAAGTTAAGTCATTTATGTCTTAAATATTTTTTAATAATTTGGAACCCTTTAATTTAATCAAAGCATTTTTTATGGATCAATATTTTTCAGTATCGTTTCTACTGATTTCGGACCAAGAAACAAAACATATTAAAATTTGTAATAAATATTAACTGTAAAGAAAGAATAATTGAACTTTTAATGTGTTCATTAGCAATTAATATAACATTTATATAAACCATTTTCCTATATACTATGAATATATTTCTGCCTGCATAGAAAGAAAGATAGACCAATTTATTTCTGGGCAGAGGAACAACAAATACTCCTGAATGGATAAGGAAGGCCTTCAGCTGTCTATTATTTGCCCATAGGGTGCTAAATTACCTAAATGTTCCTTATAGCTGTTTTCTGCTCTTCGAATCCCATTACTTGGCTTCTGCGTCTATTTTGGGGTATCCTACCTGTAGAATTCCATTTAATAAGTGAGTGATGCAGGCTTCTAGAAACATACACATACACACGAAAACATAGACATGCATGATAGATGAATTACGATGAAAGGATATGCTCACAATCTTTATTGGAAGCTTTCACCATGTAACTAACTCATTCATCACAATTTCTGGGTGGTTGGCGCCGTATAGTGACGCATTGATTTATTTCGCCAAGCAATATGTGCCAAGATCTATCCGATGCTTAGACTAGCCTTTATTATATATTCTGAGAGCTAGTGACAAGGAGTTACAAATGTGTGAGAAACGGACGTGTTTAATGAAATGGAAATGTCGTATTTGTCGAAACATTAAATTTAGTTGGAATTGTGACACATTCTTTAATAAATATGCGATATTCATAATTAAAATATTTATGAATACACACACTGTGAAAAATAAGAGAACTTTATCGAATACAAGCATTTCATATAGTTATTATCCTCACTTCTTTTTTTTTAAAATTTAGTTATAATCTTAGAAAAGGAATTTCATTTGTTTTAACCTGCTGTCATTTTTATATTCATTTTTATATTCATTTTTATTACTCTAAGATATTTTAAAATATTTATTTTTATAAAAATGCAATTCAAGATATCAGTTACACATTATTTCATCTAAAAATCCGATAACATTGATAAATGCCGAGATTAAAAATTATCTACTTTTAAAATTACAAAGTAACTAGCCCATTTGTGAGAAAAAATAAATACAGAAGAAATATAAAAAAAAAATTATTTTCCATGAATATTTCAGTCAGTATGAAGGTATATTATTTAGAATATATAGACGTATGAATTAGTTTATACATATCTAAATAACATAGAAGTAAAATTGTACATCTGAAGTTAAAACATCGAAAATAAAATGAAAAATCTAATCATATAAAATCATGAATTTAAAGCAATTAATTTTAGTGATCAATTTGGAAGGAACTTACTTAGTAACATCTGTTATTAAATCTTGGAACAATATATATTTTAAATATCAAAATAGTAGTACTTCACAAAGTAAAAAAAAAAAATAGTTCAAATATCAAATTTTAAGCATTCGAAAACCATCGGAGTTTATATATAAGTATGTATGTATATGTATATGATCGTTGACTGATCTCTCTCTCTCTCTCTCTCTCTCTCTCTGTGTATATATATATATATATATATATATATATATATATATATATATATATATATATGTGTGTGTGTGTGTGTGTGTGTGTAGAATCCTAACTACAGAAATGGGGAACATGGTTCGGTTAAAGATGTCTAGGGTTTTTCTGGATTCAATAACAAAACTGATTTTTTGAAGATGGCATTTAATTGAAACATATATTATTACACGGCATTTCCGAAGTTAAAATAAAACTATTGATTAAACATATTAAAGAGCTATCTGATAGCACGCCTTTCTTTGTTGGTCGCATTCTTCCATGTAGCATGCGCTAGCAGTGCTTGCGCCTCTCTTGCTTGCGCTTTTAACCAAAAGAATAAGCGGCGCCATCTGAAAATGTAAAACTCCTACAGCTCGGCCACTCCTGAGCATCAATGACCTCAGCGACATCTGGAGATGATCTTACAATATGATAAAACATAAGTTTACAGCTATAATAGCTACGAAACATAAATATTACAAAAGAAAACTTTACAAAAAATCAAAAGGATTTGCTATTGAGGACATAAGATGGTCGAATTTTATCTACCCAGGGGAGAACTATTTCATTAGATCAGCAGAGGTGGTAGTTACATTCGGGCCTGCATGATCGTCTACTTTCTCTATCACATATCGATCTCTGGGCTTAGTTTTAGCAACTCGATATGGTCCGAAAAATTTAGGTCTGAGTTTGAGGATTACATTAAATTGTGTACGTTGGACCGCAACTAAATCATCAATCCGGTATAAGGGAGATTTTTTTCTCTTCTCCTTACATGTCCTTAGGTTCTCTGACTTAATTTCTTGAATACTTCCTCTTGCTTCAGGGTGAATGCTTTCTTTCTGATCTTGATAGTTTTTTCCCTCATATTTGTGGAACTCGACACCCTCTTCGGTAAACATTAAAGAAGCCTGTTCCAAAATGTCTGTGCCTGTGATAGCTTCGAAGCTTAGATGCTTAGTTCGCACAACATGCCATGTTAAGGAATAATGGTCTTCACCAATGACGAGATCATGTTTAAAAGTACCTTTCATCAACACATGCGATTTACTTATTCTGGGTAGAATATTACATTTTTAGTAAGCTTTTGTTGGTCTACAATCTTTATACTTACGTCTTCACGGAGGAGACTAACTGAACTACCAGTATCTATGAGAGCGGAAATGATTTTGTCACCAAGAGTAATATATTTCCGATATAGCCCTTTTTGAGGGACAACAAAATAGTTTTGTACTTCAAGTTCGATGGTTTCTCAGGTTCCGACTTTTTCTTTACTTCAGAACAATTGTAGCGTAAATGTTTAGGAGAATTACAAATAAAACATTTTCTAGGTTTTCATTTTTCAAATTCTTTACTCGGATGAGTCTCATTGTACATAATTTCAGGATTGAAGTTTTCAGTTCTCCTGTGGCGATTTTCACATCTTCCGAAATTAAGGAACTTATTCGGTAATCTAGAGCTCTTTTCTTCATTGGATCTGTTATTACCAGATCTCGCAACTCTTCAACAGTTTTGACGTTAATCCTTCCATTAAAGAATGCTTGAATTTCTTCTTTGAAATTTCGCCATGCATTCTCAGCACTTTTCTGGTGAGTGACAAATAACTGCCTAAAATTCTCAGGAGTTAATTTGAATCTTTTGAGTAGCAATATCTTCACATGATCATAACCTTTCGTCTTGTCTTCATCTTGTCATTAGTTGCGTTATTTCTTGTGGGAGTAGACCCAACAGATGTGTAACCCAAAACACTTTAGGTACGAACATCATATTAGCTTGGCTCTCAAATAATATTAAAATATAGACTGATATCTTCTTTCATATCTAATTTATGTAATAACTTATTCAATTCATTACTCGGTGTAGGAATATTTAACACCATCGTCCCTTGAATCAACTTGATCTGGGCCTCAATCCTTAACTTCTCTAATTCTACCTCATATTGTTTCCTCTTCACTGCCATTTCCAGTTCTTCTTGTCTCCTCTTCTCTGCTAGTTCCAGTTCTTCTTGTCTACTCCTCTCTGCCAGTTCCAGTTCTTCTTGTCTCCTCTCTCTCTTCCTTTTCTTTTCCTTCTTCGATTATATTATCATACATCAATTTGGTTTCTTCTTCGTCATATTCTGTGCTATTTATAATTAAATTTTTCAACATTCGGTTACTCATTTCCACAGTTGCTTTTAAACTTAATTATGCTACTAAGTTAAGTAAGTCAAATATATATATATACATATATATTTATATATATATATATATATATATATATATATATATTTCTTTCGATATATATATATATATATATATATATATGGAGAAAGAGATGGGTAGATCAGTCAAACAAATCAATATACGCCTTGAAAAATTGCAATTTATTATAAGATTAATAAATATGGAAAGTTTTAATTTTTGTTGTATTTTAATACTAATTCTATTCATGCATTTTTAATTTGGATGGAAGAACTTTAAATTAGTACGCATTAAAAACAATTAATGAAAATCATATTACACAGTTGTGTACATATACATCAAGTGAAATAAAAAAAAATAGTTTTACTCAATATGGCATAACGTATGAATAAATAAATGTTTGCAATTTTCGAAGCTTTGTGAGTTTGTGCAGTATCTTACTTAATATCAAACATTGCATGAAATAATGCTTTTTTAAGGAGCATTCACCTCCCTCATGAAGATAATCTAAAACTTGCTCAATGAGATTTAAATCTGTTAACTGAGGGTACGGAGAAATTTTGTAAAGGCGCCATTATTTAACAATCTTTGTTGTTCTGGATCGTTATCAAGCTGAACGCTGTTTTCCAAGCTGTACACTGACAAGAGATGTCTGCACATTACTTTTCTACATTTTCTTGTATTTTAAGTGATATATTGTTTCTTCAATGAGGTTTCATTTCCTCATTTACTCTTAAGCCGATATATACTTTTACGCCATGACTACACCATCATTATATTTCACTGAATGGACGAAATTTTCACAGAAAGATATTATGTTAGTTGAAGAGAGGATAATTTTGGGTTTAATCTAAAATTTCCTGCTCATTGCTATAACTTTCAAAGTATTTTGCCCTCCTCTACAAGGTTTTAAATAATTTGACCATTTTCAAGGAAATGTTCATGATTATTGGACAGTAGACTGAATTTTCTCAATAATATTTGCAATTTTTAATGTAATGGGTTTTTCTCCTTAACTTCATTATCGGATTCCCAATATCAACAGAAAATTTCCTTCTTGTACCATTTTTACAAAACTGTAACGTCACTTATTGCGTAACGCGCTCACAATATATACATTTCATTATTTAGAATATTGTTTCATACCTGGTTAAAGAAGAGTGAGCTCGTATGACGATTTATAAAAACACCTCCGCGTGATCTAATACATATTAAGACTTTTATTTAATAGTTTTTTTTTAAGTGTATATTCTGCAGAAGTAATTTAGTTCAAATCATTTAGTTTTATAAAATACTAGCAGATCCGACCATGCGTTGCTATGGTTAAGTTATACTTAGAATTATATCGCAGTAAACTATTCAATACAGTCAAATTATTATTTAGGAATAAAGGCGAAACGTTGTTGCGGATGTAAAAGCCCACGGGATTGAGATTTGAACCTTATGTCAAAATTTAGAGGTGATTGATGAAAATTTTCGTGGACTTAATATTAAGCACAAAACAACATAAAATTTTGAATTTTAAATTTTATTTATCTCATATTGAAGTATAGCTTTTAATAAATGAGTAATTTACAAAGTTCTTAGTTGATAACTTATAACAATTTTTAAATCAGGTAGGTAGTTTAGATAATTTATTATTTTTAATAATTATATTACTTATTTTGAATTATATAAAAATATTCAAATTTAAATTATTTTCAGAGCTAATCGGTTAGCTTTGAATCCTGTCTCTTGCTAAGGCAAATAGATTCGATGGTTTTCCCACACGTGAGCATGCAACATATAATAGCTCATGGGAAAAACATGGATTTTCAATGTCTAAGCCACAAATAGACATTGTTTGGCCTTGAAACTTATTTATGATCATGGTGAAAGCTAACCGAATTGGTAACTGAAGCCTTTTGAAGAGTATTACAGATTCTGAAGGTATCATTGGAATCCGTGGCTACAGGACCACTTCTGTAAACTTTCCAGTCAAAATGGTTGCTTAATAATTCCGGTGATATTTTTGATAACCAAACGTGTACCATTGCGTAATCGAGGTGGATTCAAATTACATAGAATAATAACAGGTGAACCAGTCTTCAATCAAAGATTATGTGGTGGCATGCCAGGCATATCCAGAAAATTTAAAAACTTCAATTGGAAAATTTACAATTTAAATTTCATTAACAACAGTGTTGATTGATTTAAAAGACACCAGATTAATTGGCAACAACTGTTGTATCTGGAAATTAATTTCGTCAACATCAACATTTTTGGCTGCCAAAATAGCCCGATTACTGAGCCAGTTATGATCCGAGTGATTATTCTGTATGTCCTGGAAGATACTCTTAATTAATTCAGTTTTTGCCTGAACAGAAATTGTCTGGTAATTCAGTGCATTGCATATTTGGTTACAGTGCTATTCTACTGTTTACTATATCTAGCAATTGTTTGGAAAACATTTGTGCCGATGGACCATTTTGCAATTGTACGCGCAAGCTTATTGTTAATCGAAGTGTTTCGACACTTCGCAATAAGAACGATTGTTTTAAACATGCTCTAATCTCATCGGCGAAAGTAGAGCGAGGAATGATTGGAGTACATTCCCTAGAAAGCAATTTAGATATATGGTTTCAGAAAAATTCAATTAAATATATTCATAACTTTTTCTGTTATCATTGTCACCCAACACACATTATGCGTAAAAACAGTTTTGAGAAAAGCGCATTTAAAGTTTAAAACATTGTACCTTTACATTTAATTACCTATGTGGTAGGCTAAATTTCCCCAGATTTGTATGTTACACCTGCATTAACCTCATATTTAGCAAATTTTCTTTTCTTTTTAGATTAATTTTTTCCCGACTAGTTTTGACACTACATGATGAATGTCGTCTTGATTCAGTTATCAGCTCTTCATCAAGTGGAGCAAACCCTTTCATTGTATTTGTTCCTACTTGCACATCAGCTGCATTTAAGACATTAAATAAACCTTGAAATTCTTTATTAAATTGTATGATGACCAAGTAGTCGCTTAATCGTAGAGTTTGGAACTCTCAAATTAAGCTTCGTTAAGTATAAATTTCCACAAAAAGCCATTAAATCTTTCATTTGTATTTTGTGTTTTCCCATGCAAACATTTATTCAGTAAATCCTTGTTGCATAATTTCATATAATGAGGTTTAAGGATGTTAAGTATGTTTTGCGGTAGTCCTTTAACAGTATCTTTATATTATTTCGAAACCTTGAACCCACATGCTTTTGAATATGTCCTATACATTCAAACTTTAAGATACTATTTTCACCATAAATAATTCTAATCGAATCAAAACCTTTTGAATCACCATCCCTATAAAAATGCACATAATATTTAATATTCTCATATAAGTTGATCTTTTAAACATGCGATTGATACCGATGGGTTCCATAGCACCAGTTGATCCTAAATCTCTTCCATACTTATGAGTAATTCTAACTTCAGAATTTTGTTGACAAAATCTGCACATTTTTGACATAATTTTAATGTATGGATATGGCACTAACACATCCATTCAGAGACGAATGTCCTCTTCGCTGCCATGTTCCATCGACTGATACGCCGCACTGAAAAATTTCATCAAAATTATTTTTCTCGTGAATTTCAGTGGCAGCCTCATTCATAATTTCATATGCCGCATTACTGGAAATATTCTCCAACTTTTTTTCAAGACAACTGTAAGCTGTCTTAGATGGAATGTTCAAATTCATAGCTGAACACAGCTTTTTTTCAGCAGAATTTCCATTTCCAATGTTCTTCAAGCCAAAAATAAATGCAAGGTTGATGCTGTGTATTTTGTTCACTTTTCAAGATGTACAAAAGGAGATGGAATATTCACAGTTTGGACATTTTGGTAACAAATTAGATGCAAAGCCAAATATTGATTCTCCGAAAAACTTTATATCATTTTGAAAACACTCAGGACAATTAAATGAGGAATAAGGAATAATCGGGAATAAGGTGTCCACTAGGCGATTTCTTTGTGGCGATGATGATTTAAAAGTGGCGATTCGTTATCTGACCCTAAGAATACTCAATGCTTAATTCATGCACGTTTCGCTACCTATCTAGGAAGTCGCCAAGTTTCGTCGCCAATCACCTAGGGGACACACTTATCCCGACTTTAACACATTTAAAATTTTAAAATTGATTACTTTGTTATGATCTTTATTTTCTGAATTGCCAATTAGTTTTGAATGTGATGGAAGTTTTGATTCACTTAATGTTGTTGAAACACGTCTATCAGTGTTCATCTCATTCACATTCTTGATGTAGCTGTTTCCCTTAAACTTATATTTTCAAACAGAACTTCGATTTTTCCTATTAGACATAAATTTTAACAAAATGGTTATTCTAACTAAAAAAAATCAAAAATATCTAACTGAAATTAATTTCTATCAAAATCAATCCCAACATTTGAAATGAGTACTATCGTAAACACAGTTTAAGCTTTGTAAACACAATATTATACCCAAACGTTTTGTAGAAATTGGGTGTTGCCAATTGGCAGATCCTAAAAGCAGATTTCAAACAAATAATTTACAGTTAAAAAATATCGTGGCTATTTATTAAGATAAAAACTACCCAATCTCTGAAGTTAGACCAAACTGCTCACAATGTGCTAAATGTTTCTAAAATCGTTTCATTAGTTTAGGAGTTCATCGCGGACAACCAACGCGACACAAAATTTTTATACATAAAGATTATGTTCGTTATAAAATATAATGCTGCCGAAAATGTAAATGTAATTTCTTAAAATATTTATAATTTCCCCTCTGCATTTTGGAAATTATGAGTTTCTAGGATAGCATTGCAGTAAAATATAACGTAGATTCAATTATCTGCAAACGTCATTTAATATGTAAGATAATACTTTGTTAATATGAAACTGCTACGATAATAGTAAATAATTATTTTCAAAAGTATAAAAGACAAGAATAAATTATTTTACACCTATAATATTAATGTACACTAGATAAAAATTTTCTTTAGAAATCTGTTTAGATAATATTTATTATAAATACTGATCTACCTATGAAAAATCGTTGATTCCAAGTTTCTATTTATTATATGGATTTAAACCTAGTAATCTCTTAAGTAAATTTACATTAAGCGCATTAAATTATATTTTATACACATAAAATTCAAATATTGAAAAATATTTGAAATCTCTGTACTAGTATATATAATGTTGTATAATAAAAACAATGATTAATATAAACGAAAAAAAAGAAAAATATTTTATTTACTATAAATTGAAATGATAAATTATCCAAAGAACATGAAAATGTTTCGAAAATAGATTTTAGTGGGTGAAAAGGTTTTTAATATCGAATATGTGATATTATTTTGTGGAAATAATTTTCATATAAAAATACTTTTACGATGAAATTATGTTAGTTTATTCTTATTTACATCTGTTAATATTATACCACATTTTACATGCAAATTACACAGAAAGTAAATATTTATTTCAGTTATCACTTTATTAATTAATTTAAAATTTATTTTAACACTTAACTATTGTGAAAAAATAATTCAGTACTTAATATTTGATAAATTGCAAATAAAATACCCAAAATTTTATCATTTTTCTGCATAGTAATGATAAAATTTAATTTTGAGAAATTTAAATTATTTGATAAATTTCATGAAAGTTTTTGTAAAAATAAATAAGTAAAAATCAGGGAGGAAATTTAATTAATATAGAGAAATATTTTATTTTAACTTGGAAGGGAATAGGTTCTTTTGTCAAATAACTTCACAATTTTTTTCTCTCCTTCGACAGGGAAAAAATATGATGAAGCCAGAAAGTGCTAGAGGCACCATTCTTTCCTAAGTTAATGAAGTTACAGCTTTGATAAATGTTTTATGCTTGAAGGCTCTAAAGTTAACTCAAGTTTCTTTGAAAGATATTCATAGCTTGCATTCTTATACTTTTCTATGAATATTTAACGACATCCTTTTTTGCTAACACGAAAGCTTAAAGTGATCTGCAAAACTGGAGACTGTTTAATATGTCAATAACCGAAAATTGTTCATATGACAGTATTTAAATTACAAAATTCTATTTTTTTAATAGAATTTAAAAATAGGTTAGTAAGAGCATATATGAAGCATATTCTTTATTGTTATCAACTCAAATAATCAATTTTTCAACATTTGTGTAAAAAAAATATATAGCAATTGGTATATATATATATATATATATATCAATTGCTATAAATTATACTATAAAACAGGCTTGCAAATAATTGTTTGGATAATATTTATTTGCATTATTTTAAATATAATTATATAATGAATATAATAGTCCTAATACGTTTATTGGTAATATAATAATATTTTTAAAGAAATAATAATAAAGTTGTGAATCCGAATTTAACTTTCATCTGGCCTATATAAATTATTTTTAAGTAGTTATAGTTTTAACGTATCTAAAATTTATGTATTTATTTAAAAATAATTGCAAATGAAATTTTCATAATAATACTCATGTTAAGAGGGATAATTTAGCTCCATGATTCATAACTTACCACTTTGGAGACTTTTTTTAAAGTTTTAGTATTTATAGGAATATTATTTACAATTATACTTTAAATAACTGTAGACTCATGAAAATATATATGATATTTTTTTAAAAAAATAATTAAAATTTTCCAAGATTTGTCAGTAGGCTCATTATCCTTTGAACTTTATTTATAGTAATTTAAAATTTTAATAGTTATTGAAGAGGGTAAACGTTTTATTTTTTCTTTTCTATATATTTTTATTTTTTAGCTTTTAATTTTCATATTTGGTTTCCTACTCATTCCTTTTGTTTTATATTTAATTATAAGTTTGATCTCTGATGCACAGCTTTCACTCTCACTAATTGATGATACTGCAATCCATTAACGCTCTTCAAATACCTCCTCTCTATAATTTTCTTACGTTTTTATGATTTACTCTAATGATCTCCTTTCATTTTTAATCCTGAATGCTCTTTTACTTTATTTTGTATACCTTCGTTCTCTTTTATAATTTTCTTCATTATGTATTTTTCTTTTGATTTGTCAATCTTAGAGGCTTTGAATTTTTTATTATATAACCATTCTCATATAACATTTTTAAATGTAGTAAGTCATTTAATATGGAATAACTAACAGAAGCTGTCTTAAGTCAGTTGATGCACTGAAAGAGTTATGAATTATTTTCTTATTGTTATTCATCTTTCTGTTTCTACTTTGGTTTTCTTTCTAACAGTTTTTGTTGTACCTTATTTTTATTATACTTCTCTTCTTATTATCTACAGGTATAGCAGTATTTCATATTGGTTGTATTTCGCTTAAATTTATAAGAAACTTATAATATTTTTACTTGTTCATTAGTATATATAAAATTAGGCAAACAAAAATGAATTAACACATTTCCTTTTTAATTTAATTATATTAACTACTTATTTATGAAAAGTTTCTTCATGGTAACGTTTAATTAAGAATTATATTTTCAATGTGATATTTATTTCTGTGCGAAGTTTACTTAATTTTTATTTATGCTACCCTTTTTCTATTGATTTACTGTTTTCCTTATATATATATATATATATATATATATATGAAATTGAAAAATATAAAAGTAATATAGATATCTATTTATTTGTAATAGTTTTCTTTTAATTTTAATGTGTAAAAACAGAACAATAATAAGAAAAGGCAATATCCTTATAATTTATTCTCATTATATTTCATTTATATCTTTTTATCCTTATAATGGGAATATAATTCAAACAAAAAATAATAAAGGAGGAAATGGAAATTGAGTATTTAAATAAAAAAATAAAAATTACGGATCATAAAAATTATAATATTTTTGTTAACAGAAACATTTCAATTTCTTGTGAATAAGGTACTTTCTATTATTGTAATATACATAATTCTCACTATTTAAGATTATTACGTGTAAATATATTTTATGTAAAAGTATGCTTACATATAAATTAACCATTTTTGCTAACATTAATAAATTAATTAATTACTTTATTCAAGCTAGTTTTTCTCAAGCTATTTTAATATTTCATTTAAAATATAAAAAAAATTGTAAATATAATTCTTTATTTTACGCAAGTGTATTAAGAATACAAACAATTACGTTGCTTTTTTTTGCCTTTGTATAGAACTGATTTCTTGATTTCATTGAACAATATTTTAAATCTCTTTTTTGAATGTCCTTGACGATAATAGAGTTTATTTTAAAACATATTTATCATTTTCACAAATGAATTGAGGTATGTATAATTTTTAATAAAAATAAGTACTTTTATAAGAAAATTTCGGTATTTCTAAAATATTAGTTTGTTGTATGATTATTATAATAGATTTAATATTCGTCGTCAGTTCCAACGGAAATATAATATTGTCATAAATTTAAGAAATATTTTCTGGAATACAACGCTTGTTTTTAACAATATAATTCGAACTCTTCTCTATGTTCATTTGTAAGACATGCATTTATGTATTTATAATTTAAATTAGTTTGTTTAGTTAATTTTTTATATTTATCTTCAGACTTTTTTTGTTATTTTGATTTCTTAATATTTCTATAGTGTAATGTTTGGGAATTGATATTTTTACTACACTTTTTTAATATTTCCAAATTTTATTTATGAAATTTAAGATAATTCAAAAGTTTTAAATCCCCTAAAATTAAATTTATGTACAACCACACATCTTATTCTTAAGCCTCAGACTGCAAATTTAATTAATTTATATTTTTCTTGCTTTGTTTCTTTATTTCACCACTTAATATTATTTTTAAGAAAGTGTTTTGTCTTGGTTTTATATATTATATTCTGATATTTGAATAATAATTCTTAAAATACAATTAATCCTCTAAGTAACTTATAATCCCAATTGATTTTATTCTTGTTCATTCTATTCGTTTGATATTTGTTTATGTACAATGGTGTGTAAAATCGTAATTATTTTTACTGTATATGTATATATATATATATACTTTGCTGAAATCCAATATCGAAAGTAGAATATATTTATTTCTCAATCATATGGATAGAAAAATAATTTATACATCTAAATTAATGCTAAAAATCTAATAAAAACACTTAATAATGCTACGATGAAGCAGAAAAATTATTTACATTTCCATATGTTTTGTTTTTTTTGCAAATGCGGATTAATTTCTTTACAGAGAACATAAATTAACTAAAACATTTTAGAAAGTCTATGATATCAATAATATTTTTAATGTATGTTAATCCGGACATGGAACTTTTACTAGTATTTATTGAAGTATTGAAGCTTTGAGGAAAACTTCCATTTTAGGAAATCTGTTCTCAATTTATTATTCAGATATTATTATCGTTAAAATTGAGTTAATATTGACTCTTTGATGATTAACAGAAATAACCGTTTTCTCTCTCTCTCTTATACTCGCACTGATACGTTCAAACAGTTGCAAACAGTTCAGAAGTTTCCTCCCTTGTGGCTTCTCAAAATGTCATTCTTTTCTGACGGTGATACAATTCAGTCCCTCGCTTTCTAAATAGTTTTTTAAGGAATTACTCTCGATACATAAATGAAATATTTACAACTGCTGTAACTGGCACTTTTAAACAGTTAAGTAAATGATAATTATAAATATAATATTGTAAAATATTAAATATTTAAGTAAATACACGCAATTTTAAACTTTATGAAACATTTAATCGCAATATTTACCTGAAACTCTTTTTCGGGTGATACAATTTAAAACATAGTATTTTTCATCAAATATATTATCAAATTTATTCATCATTAGAATTAACTAGATTTCACTTTTGAGCCACTACAGTTACAAACTCCCTCAAATTACTCAAGAAAAATAATTTGACCAACAGCTAGATGGGTAACATCTTCCCTCATTTAGCAAAAAATTCCTCTGAACTGGTACAGATAACTTTATGATATCAAACTAACTAAATTTTGCCAATAGGTATAGTATGTTTCTCAAACAACGCAGGATAATATACTCGGACGAACTCAACTTGTCAGCATGCATTAGGGAAAGTTTCGCTATGCGAGTTGAGTTTGGTTGCAATCACTTAGGTTGAAATATTTCAGACCAGCTGAACTCGTCGGCGATGCATTATGCTGCTGTATTCGAATGCGAGCTGGACTCGTTCATAGTCATTAATGTGTTAAGTTTTTATGTTAATGAATTTTAAGAGATTTTAAGCTGCTAAACAATCCGAAATAAAATAAATAGTTACAAATATTTATTTTTTCATCTCTGCAAAAATATTTCCCCCCAGAAAAAATTAAACACTATGAGGATTTCAATGTATGCGAGTAGTATTAAGTGTCCACAGAACCGGATTTATTTCTATTATTAACTGCATCGTGCAAGTAGAAATGTATCAATTCTAGTATAATTTTTTGTGTTCCTAATTTGAATAACCTATATTAAAAACAAATTCTATTACCGCATTCTTTTATAAAGCCTTAAATGTTTATAATTACACTGAACAGCCTGTTGAAACTAACGATAGAGGGCGCTAGGCGCCAAATGTGAAAAAGAAAAAAAAAGTTATGTTTAGTTCTGAGTAAGTGAGAGATGGAAGATGTTGAAAGCGAACTATGTTAGCGAATTTGTTATGCCTGCGATTTAGGATATTTACTAATAGTTAATGTTTGTTGTGTTGTGTTGTGACATCTTAAAGTTAAATTAAAAGTAATTGATGTCAATATAGTGATTTCCTTGTCTCTGTGTGGATTTATTCAGACTTCAACATATTGACCTGATGATGATGACCACCGTCTGACAGGTAGGAACTTTTGATTTGTTCTTTGAATGCGAATTGCAGTTTAAACACAGCCCATTGGGTAGGGCAGAAAGTATAGTGACAAAACATGTATAAAATTGTTGACTCCAGTCCCGATTTTAACATAAAGTTTGATACTGCATGTTAAATCGCCATTATGCAGGAGTTAGCACATCCATGTGATTTTTTATTAACGGTGCATTGAGAAGCAATATAAAGGAGATTGACTGCGGACATCGTAGATTTGAGCCTCAGTCTAGTGCTGAGGACGACACCTGAGCTGGCGTTACCCTATCAAATCTAAACTTTCAAACCAGTCCAACGGCAGAATTTAGGACCTCGACAAGATTTAACGTGCAACAGCCTCGCTATACGGCAACAATCTCACCAGGTTACCTTGGCCGCATTTGCACACTGAATTAGGAGCTCAAGTGTTATCTCCTTTATTTTGCCATTACATAAATTTATAAAGTTTGTAGCCAATTACCCTTATTTTGAAAGTGAGACACACACATCCCACATTCTATACGAAATTGACGTAGAAACAAAATATCATCCAAAATAGTAATCCGTAAAAACTCTAAAATAAATTCCCTTGTACCGAGCTGATAAAACCAGCGATGGAATACCAATAAAAATTCAATTTAGTAAAAAGTTTCAAGGCTGAATAAAATGAATATAAACTAAGTTCTAAAGTAGAGATTAATAGTTCTAAAATGCTTAATAGTTCCCCAAAACAGATAAATGGGACCTGGTAAGAACTTCTTTATGGCTTTTAAAGGTATTCTCCCGGAAAACTGTTAAAACTGTGAACTAGAATCATTTGTTTTCATTAAATAAGTTTCCCGGTACACACGCCCTCGTTTTCAGGCTGAGAACCATCAAGCTATCTAACCAATTGAAGAGTCCAAAAACCATTTTAAAAGAAAATGCAGACATTGGATTTTAAGGAAGAATAATACCTATTACGCATAGTTAAATGAAACTCGTTTATGCAAAATTATCTTATGTAAGGACAAAGTAATTCAGTTAAGTTTTAAGTTAAGGGTTTCAACGAAAATATATCTTAATTTTCCAGAAAGAAAAGGAAAAAAAAAGGAAGGCTAAATCCTATAATGGTATTTTAAGCAATATTTAGTTTTTTCCTCTTTAAATTGTTCTGTATTGGTAAAATATTAACAGCGCATGAATAATTTAGGAGTGTATTGCATTAACTCTGTTTTGTGTATATGTTATTTTAAAGAAGTCATTACGTAATATAAAATTACTTAGAATCTATATTTAAATCGTATACTCCGAAACGCCCCCCCCCAAAAAAAATAACAATAATAATAATAAACGGAATTTGAATTTATTCAAGGGCTTAAGATTAAATAAAGAAACATAAATAGAGAAATTAGTGTTTATTTACAGCTTCTTTAATTCAGATATTTCTTTTTTTAAAAGATACAAATAACAATTTCATATTATACAATTAACAATTTCATATTAGATCATTATTGATTTACACGTTTTCAATAAAAATAAGTTTATTTTCACCATTAAGAAAATTATCACAAATTTCGTACCATAATATCTGTTTTGTATAGTTCTTAATTGGCTAATGTACACTATGTATTTTTTAATTCATATAATCACTTAATTGTTAAAAAAATACATGTTTGTATTCATCATTTTCTTTTTTAAAGAATTATAAGCATCTGGTGGCATGTGAAGTATCTGCATATGGTATTGCAGCTATTTTTTTCTATCACGTAATTATAAACACATGTTTTTATAAAAGATTAAAAAGAAGGATGATGGATAAAAAAATAAAACAATAATTATGTTCTGAAAACATTAAATTTTATGTTATTTTATGTCAGAATTTCTTCCCGAGCTAAATGAGAGATTAAACCTTGCCCTAGTAAACAATGGAATTACATGCCCAAGATTATATTAGGTTTTCTGTTATATTTTTTAATGCAGGAAACATATTTTTACATCATCGGACAATAATGAAATGATGCGTTAAGCAGCTGAAAAGGATTTTATGCTCAAATAAACCTCATAATTATGTTAGTTTTCATCATTTTTTCAAATCACAAATCTGTGTTAATGATTAATAAAATAATTGACAAAGAACCCTGAATAAATTGATTGCACAGTGTGAAAGAATTATTATTATCAGTGTTATGATATGTATATATGTATATTAATTTTTAATGGAACAAGACCATGCGGAGGTAAATAAAATATTGAATTTAAGATGCTTTGTTTTGTGACTATGTTTTAAAATTATTTGTGGATTTGAGGATTTTTATCTGGTCCTAATAATGATATTTAATCATTACGGTCATGAGGGTTCAGATATATTTGTATTTAGGTACAATTTTTAAAAATAATATTATATAAATATACAAAATATTTATATCCTCACATAGAAAATAGTACCATCAAAATAGAGAACCAATTTTTTAAATGACACTACTCTATATTTTCTTTCAAAAATTTGTAGAATTTTGTAATTTTGGAAATTTAAATTTTTATCTTCTTTTCATGCAAAAAAAAAATTATTTAATAAAATTTATGTATTACTTAGAGGAAAAAAAAAACTTTTGGTTCACTATGAATAAGCAACTTTTATGGAAACATAAACATTTTGGAATCATATTGTGCAAAAGTTTTCTTTTAAAAGGTATTTAAATGGAAATATGTCTCACAAATCCTGTCCATATTCAAATAAGAGATTAAAAACAAATTACAGAAAAATACCTTTATAGTTCAATAGAATGATTAAAATATTAATGTTAGGAATAATTAAAATATTAATTCAACTATTAATATTAAAATATACGTATCTCAAAACTAAGGAGCCTTAGATATGGTGTTCCACAACCCTTCGTATGTCCAGATACTCTTATATTTTAGACGAAACACCAAACATATTTAATTTAATACAATAACATAGTTTTAGAGCAGTAACCCTACAGTTTCTAATTAAATTTTGCAAAGTTGTTTTAGTATTTTCATATGACTTTCTTCCTAGTTGATTAATAATTAATTATTTCAGAGCACTACTAAGAGAGGAAATGTATGCTTACCTGAAATTAAAAATCTAATGAATAACCTTAAAAAGTAAACATATTATTTTGATATCTAAATACTTGTGTACTTTTAAACTAATTTTTCCATTAATATCTTTACTGTATTGCATTCAATTACTTCATCATTCCATGTCATGCTAAACTGCTGTTAGTTATTTCGAAACTTTTGACAAGTGCATGAATAGTGGTTGGCAACTGCACGAAAACACGCATCTCTGTGGTGTATTCTAATGTGCATATAACAATCCTACTCATTAAATGTTGTCTGATGAGATGCAATTATTATCGTAGCGAAATTCTGGAATCAATAAATGGTTTCGTTTCATCCATGCGTATCTAAATTGGATTTCGTAATTGCATGCGAAACTGGGAAAATGTTCGTGTAATGAAATGCTAATAGCCTTCTATCTTGTTCTGTGTCCGGTAAATAAAAGAAATATAGTTATGAAAATATTACTACTATTCATTATCGTGCAGTTATTATCTATTACTGATCACGCACCTGCGTATTCTTTATTAAATTAATATTATGATTTAGATAATATTAAGGAATAATTAACCTTACACAAAAAAATTTCTAAAATAATAATAAATTCACTTTTTATTAAATAAAATGAGTTACATGATTATGTATATATATATATATGAAAAGTATATGTATAATACCGGAACGCAATATTCACGTTACAAAACAAGTGATATATATTTAACAATAAAGTGATTCATATTTATAATTAATAATCGGTTTTTCTGATATGATAGAACGAATTTGCATGAAACTTCAGAATCCTTCAAGAAAATATGTTACTTTAATACACAATACTGAATAATATGTATAGCGAATAATACTGAGAATTTTTTATGACTGTATTTCATAATAATACAAGAGTAGAATTGTTTTTATAGGAAAACCTTTTTCTCAGTAAGTAATTATAAATTGATATACATTTCATCATTTAATAATAATAACAAATAATATTATTAAAAAGAAAAGGTTTTGTGTGTGTGTGTTCTGAGAACGTAAAGAAAAATAGAAAGGTTCAGAGATACGAAGTGGGATACTCGGACACTATGGGTATTGATGATGCGCAATTTGAAAATAATTTTTCGAAATTAGAATAAAATATTTTTTTTAAAAAAAGTTAATATTAATTCACCTATACTGACAATTTTGTCATCTCTGGACACAGTTTAGGCGCATCTCATTCACATGGTGTCATGGTCTTTCTAACATTATATTCATGGAGGTTTTAGCAGATCAATACATTTATTTATCCCTTTGTTTATTGTAGAGGAAAGCAGAATTTTGGAAATTGTTTATTTATTCGAATTTTTATTTATTTTTATCTTTATATATTAAATTTTTTTAAAGTGATATTGCTGAAATAGTAATATTTTACACTTTGTAACTTGGCTCTCGAAAGTCTAGGTGTTATGAGTTTCATACCATCTGACATATATAATTTTTTAAAGAAGATTAAATTTATTTATATGCGTAAAATAATTTAAATGTTGTTTTAACTGCGCAGACAATGTCGATTTGAGACTTTAAATTTTTTTTAAATCGTTGCAAACAGAAATCTGTCATACTTATCAAAATAATATTTATATAACTACTGTGCAAAACTGAAGGACCGATGCATTTTTCAACATACGACCCTGAAATTATGGAAAGGGACATTTCGCGACCACTACAATGGAAAGGTTATTCAGTCTAAAGGGGATGTATACTCAAATATCAGCACTATGACATAGGATGGGACGTCATGGCACTAACACGAGTGGAGTTAGCACACTCAGTACCAAGACAACTTTAAAAAAAAGAGGAATGACACATTTTCAGACATTCCATGCAAGTGAAAATAAAATCATACGTTCATAACAGTTGCAAAACGCCATGAGGATGCTTTTAAAAGTGATAGAAGGATCTACAAGCTGGAAGAAGGGTGTATTTGATTAATGTGGCACAAGTGTTTGGAATTGATAAAATTGTAGTTTTAAGAACTTGAAAACCTTTCAAATATCAGGTACAGCGGATCGGAGGTGGTCGACCGAGGAGAGCAATGGCAAATGATGATCATTATATCAATGCGCATATTAAAAAAAAGACAGGGACCAGACAACGGCAACATTGCTCAGCAGCTGCTTACGCAACCAGACAATAAGTGAAACCTGAGGTCTGTACAAAGGTGGCCTATCTGCCCGTCGTTCTAAAAGCTGCGTACCATTAACAGCAGCCCATTGGTGGCACAGTGTACAGGAGTGTTAAGAACACAAAGACAAATCATCACAGAACATGATCTCATCAATGTAGTCATGTTCTGTTTAATGATGAAAGCCCTTTCAATCTGAAAAACAATTCTCAGAACCAGTTGATATTGAGAGAAGTGGAGACACTGTTTCATTCCACTGACATCAAGAGAAAGAGATTGTAGGGGTAAGTGTACTAGTATGGGGAGGCATTTTGTTGATTGGATGAATGGAGCCGCATTTTTTCAGCAATGGCTTACTTACCGGAGAGC
The DNA here is from genome assembly GCA_019974015.1 of Nephila pilipes. Classification (NCBI taxonomy): domain Eukaryota; kingdom Metazoa; phylum Arthropoda; class Arachnida; order Araneae; family Nephilidae; genus Nephila; species Nephila pilipes. Next base: position 167,239 of record BMAW01026905.1, on the reverse strand, counting down.
GTTACTGCGTTGAATTATCCTCCCTAACTTGAGTCTATTCCCAGGTGTCATTAGTCCAGACTTTAATTTTGAGGATGATGACGTCCAAACAGGACCTCTGCTGTTGAAGAACTTCTCGAAAATTATGTTATCTGTAAAATGCAATGGCCTCCGTGCTTCTTTGACTTAAATCCTAAGGAATAAGTGTGAGATGCCTTTGGGTGAAGGCCTGGCCGCAAGATTGTATCTTCCGGAGAGTACCAGACGAATGGTACTTGAATAGTGGCAACTCTTACCTCAAGAACCTTTGCACAATTTGTTATCGAGTACAAAAAAATGGTGTTACGCAACCATTGTAATTAGAGGTTGTTATATCCTTTTTTTTAAGGAGCTTTTGTATGTTGTTCCTCCTCATAGCCAGACAATGTTTTTATTAACTACATTCTGTCAAAAAAGCCTTTTCTTTTTTGTTCCATAATGCAGGTGCACGGCTCCATTTCTTAGCTACTATATTTCCCTCTACCTTTAAATGCCTTATTGTGCCTTTGTAGCGTAAATTTCATGTTACCCAGTTCAAGCTTTACCTAATTATAGTACTATTTGAAAAGTTGCTTAAGTTTTGAACACTAAAGTAGTATATACGGAACGGACATTTTGGGACCTATGCTTCTGACAATTTACTGTTCAACATAGACTTTATCAGACACATACATATTATAATATTTTCACATTAATTTCTTCCTCATTAAAGAAATGTAAATTAAAACACTTAAAAAATTGTCGAAGAGTTTTACTCTAAATATTCACCAAAATGAAAACTTCAATATATATTTATGTCCAAACAAATACGATGTAAAGATATCCAGTTTTTGAACAAAAAAGATGATACAGCAATTGGAAATGGTGTTCGAATGCAAAACGTGTATAAAAATCCAAGTCAGACCATCATTAATATAGACAGAAGCACGTAATAGATGCCGAAAATATTTCGTTCTGAGTTTCGGTGAAGAAGTAACGTCTTATAATTTTCCGCGCACTCTCAACTGCTACATGAACATTAAATATTCCGATTTCAACTTTATGACAGACACACACAAAATTGTATAAATTAAAGACACAAATTTAATTTTAAGAGAATGTAAGATATAAAGCTAATTATGTAATGTTTAATACATTTATAACATTATTCCTCATAATAAATAATTACATTATAAAATCTTTGAAAAAAAATTAGATTAAAAATCATTTTTAGTGCTTATAAATGTTTTTTTTTTAAATTCTTTAGTAAAACAAAATTTGAATCGAAAACGTTTACAAATTTATTTTTTTATATTTAGGAAATAAAACTAATAAGAAAATTTGACTTAAGTGTCACAGTTTCCGTTATAAAGACAGAAGAACATTTATTTCAATAGTTGCTGATTTCTCCTGACACATAAAAACTAGAAGCTATATTTTTAAAAACCGTTTTTAGCATATGGAAACACTTTTAGCCATACGTCAATCCACTCCCACTCTTAACGCATTACTTCTTATTTCAGCTCCAGAACTCCATTAAAAGCTTTGGCATAAGCAAACAGGAAAGATAAAGGCCAAAGACACAATATATTCTTCCTCAAGGAAAAAAAAAGACGATGAAACTACTTATTGCACTTAGTCTGTTATAGAAGTGTAAAATTTTTCACCTCCAGTGAATGTCATGTATTGTTTTTAATTCAGCTTGCAAAAAGAAGCATCTTTTTTTTGTTCGATTTTATACGACAAAAGAACGTTTTGTTTCCAGTTTCAGTATCCCGGGAGATCTGTCTCACCAAGCATAAAATATTCTCTTTTTTTTTCTCCCGAAAAAGGCTATATTTCTGAGTTTGTATTTTTTTTCTTTAGAAAAGCTTTAAAGTATCAAGGGATTGTGTTGTGAAGTCTCTTCTTCCGAGCCGTACTCAGCTACAGTAACTAGAGAGAGAGAATCGTATTGTTTCTCAAAAAGCCTTTTATACAGTGACTGGAACAGATTGATTGGATTTTGTGATGTGTGTGTCGAATATAAAGTAGCTCTCACTTTATTAAGTAAGAAATATAATAGGGTCGAGAAACAGCGAAAAACATATTGTGCCAAAAAGGACTAAAAGAAAATATTTGAATTCTATCTTCAAATATTTTTTTCTGAAGTAATGTGTTTAAATCAAAAAAGTATATAAACCGTATAAATATATAAGTAAAACACTGCTAACAAAGAAAATGAATTAAAATGAAAATACAAACTTAACTATAAAAGAAAAACATTATATTCTAAAGAATAATTTTCGATAGCAAGTAAATAAAACGAATAAAGTAATAGAAAATAACCAAAATTACCAATAGAAGACATAAGAAATTGAAAAATCTAATTACAGAAAAAAAGCAAAATAACAAAATAAAACATCATTAAATTTGTATCATATTTTAGAGTCATAAAATGTTGAGATGTTACAGAATATATGACCAAATTATTACAGAAAAGTTATATTATAAAAATTTGCTTCGAAAACATATATACAATTGAACGGGTGTCAACAAAAACATATGCCACAAAAAACCATTTAAAATAGAAAGTTAATTATATATCCCAGTAAAGTAAAATAATAATAATAATAATAAAACATAAATTAACAATAAACAAAATTATCATACAATAAAAGTAATAGAAACGGTAATATAAAATAAATAAGAAAATTTAGAGGAGTAGAACAAAAATTTAATAGAATTAGCAAGTAGAACTGACTTAATATTGGACTGAGAGCGAAATAATTAGGGAAAAGATAGCAACACATTGCCCATGAAATAGGTATCAGAACTATATGAATTGCAGATGGTATTTATCAGATTTCAAATGTTGTAACATTCTTAAAAATAAGAATTTTAAGAAAATAATTAAAAAACAACAAAAAACTTAAAAACGTATAAAAATCTTATTTAATTTTTTAAAAAAAAATTAAGAAAATATAATTGATAAAGACGGAAAAACCTTTTTTTAACACAAAATTGTAATATAAAACGATTTATTTATTTGTAATATTTATATCTTAAATTTATTCCAAAAACGCTACTATGCATATATATATATATATATATATATATATATGCAAATGTGTGTGTTCATATGAGTGGGAATAATAGTTAATTAAAAATGCATTATACTCGTACAATTTATTTCAAAAAGCGAATGTATTGCTTTGAAAGCGAATGAAGTAACAGTAACAACAAAGTTTGGTAACAAATACATTTGTTTCTGCTTCAAAATTTATAATGTATTTTGTAAATTGGAATTTCTAATTTGAAATTTATAAGCCACTGTTTTTTATTAATTTAAAAAAAAAAAGAGTTTTTAAATTTCTGATGATGACTGGATAACAAATTTCTTTGTTTCTTTTGCAAAATTTATAACATATGTTCTGAAGTGGAATTTTTTATTTCAAATTTATAATCTTCTGTTTCCTTACAAATTTTAATGAGTTTTTAAGTTTTTGATGATGATTTCTTAAAATTATACTAGTTAAAAAAATGAGAATTTAATTTTTAGAAAAACTAATAGGAATTATTACTAATGTTTATATTGTATTTTTTTTTAATTTGAAATAAATTGTTGGTTTTATATTTTATAACCTTAAGTACAAGTGCTTTTGCATATAATTTTATATGGTAAAAATGTTGAATATGATAAAATTTTTTGTTTGTGAAATTTTAATATTTTCTTTTCACTAAAAATTATGTTAGAAATATGTACAAATTATTTGTATATACATTTAGGATTGTCATAAAAATGAGAAATATTAGAGGTAGGATTTTTCTGCAAGTATGTATAATAAAACCATCGTTCCAAATTCCTTATTTTTACTATAAATAAATACATCGATCAGTTTAAATTTTATCAAACTATACAATATGTTATTCATTTTAATGCATATATTGTACTTATTTCTTACATATACTGTATACATTATCTCTTGCAATCAGTCAAAATGCGTTTTCAATAGAGAACGTATGGTAATGCGTACAAAAGATCAATCTTGAAAGATGGGATTTACGACGTACTAGATCATTATAATGGTCTATTGATATTACTGAGGTGAAGAAAAGAAAATGATCTCCTTAGTGAAATGAGAAACACCTGTTCATGGGATAGAATAGAGAACGTATACCATAAATGTATAAAGGATTTCCTGAGAAATACCTTGAAAGATATCTCATAAGTAGTTGCGATCATTTGCTATTGATCTACATGACTACGATATATATCGTATTAGAGATCTGCATGTATAAGGATCTCAAGTTAGTTATCATAGTATAACCAGAATATAAATTAACGCATTCTTTAATTTCGTTAACTCAATCAGTTTTGAAAGAAATACAGGTTGATTTTGATAGATATAACATAACTGACATAATCATGCTGTATTACTAGTACCTTGTATTGAAATCAATAATAATATATACATTTAGCCTCAGAAATCCGTTTTTTAATTTCTGAGGCACGCAGAGAAATTTGACAGCATATTTCCAAGTAGAAATTGTAATATCGCAATTTTATTTCTCACACGTATTCATAAGTAATCGCTTTTAATAAACAACAATTTTCAAGTTTAAACAGTTTTACTTTTAATTGGTAAAGATCCATATGTGGAGATCTTATATAAATCATTAAAATAACGTATTTCATAAATGAATATACATATTATAACCTCAGAATGGAAGGAAAAGTTTTTTTTTATCATAAAAATATTTCTTGAGTGTAGGGAATTCTCCTAAAATATATCTAATATATCTTTAAGTACAGTTTATTAACTAAAAATGACTTAACAGTGACAGAATAACGAAGCTGATAATGTAAAAGATAAAAAAAAATATTCCTTTTGCTTTATCGATGAACGTATTAAAATATAAAAATAATTTGTTCAGGAGAAAGAAAAGTAGAAATGTTCTTAAAATCGGATTCCATTAATTAAACCTTACAATTTTGAACACGAGAAAAGGAAAGAAGCTTCTAAATGTAGTTTTAGAAACAGTTACATAACACTGAAAATGTCACAGTGAACCATGATGATCTTCATTGTTTTTTAAAAATGGCTGAATTTCATTCATTGGAAGGTACCTTTTTTTAGCTTTAAAATCTATTTTTTCTTATCAGTATAATACCGTTAATTTTTTGTTTCATTTACCGAAACAATTATTGAATATTTAGTTGACGGATTTAGGAAATTCAGATTTGAGATTTTATGATATTAATTATACTAAAAATCGGAGAGTCAGTGATAGAATAACTATTTAAATAACTAAAAACACGATATAAAATATTATGATTATATTTATTCATAATGAATAACAATAGAAGAGGGAGTAACAGGGTCATTTGTTGTACAACGAGATTAAAGAAAAATTTCTAAAATCTGTTTGATATACTTGATTAAATAAATGCGCAATTTATAAGAAAATCTATCAAGTTCTGCTATGTAGCTCAGTGTATATTTGTTACTATATTCTGTTTCAGCTAATTTTTTTCCAAACCAATTTACAAAAAGTTCTATTTTGCAATTTTATTTCACGATTTTGATTCTTAATTTTTCATGATTATTTTTTTTTTTATTTTACAGCAGCAAAAAATTTAAATCCGAAATATTGAATTTATAGTTACACTGTTTCTCCTTTATTTCAATATCGCATTAAATAACTATCACTTACATGAATCCTGTATTATTTAAATTTTCTTTAAATATATGTTGTGTTTTCAACTACCCTTACATGCAATATAAGAGATTTTTAAAACCCGTCTGTAAGAGATAAGTGCAGAAATTTACATTCCACTCGACTCACTTTCATATTCTCTCTCATTACGTAGTTTCCGTTATCTCTTAAATGCACTTCACCTGAAATGATCTCGAGCTCGAAATTTCATCACGGTTATTAACTACGATCATCTATCGATTAGTTCGGTATCATATGTTTCAGATCGTGTTAGGTTGTTCGTTTAACCTTAATTCTAAATTAATTGATCTTTCGAAAATTTACTGACGTTTTAAGCTTCTTTAAGAAATTAATGTGCCTAGCTTGTTTCAAAACATTTGAAGCAATCTATCTTTAAATTCTATCCTTAGGAATATGTTTTGCCTAATTTATAGGTTGATATGAGAAAGTATATCATAGTTAATTTTTTTCTAGTAACTTAAATAATTGTAGAACAGAACAATGAACATACATATTTAATTCATAGAACGTTAGTATTGTATTCAATCAGTTTTGTCGCATAATATCTTAATATTTATAATACAAATATTTATTACCTGCATAATATTTTTATATTCTTCATTTTTAACTCACTTGTTGCTACTTACAATTTCGAAAAGAAGTATAAAAATATTTTGTATTAGTAGATTTTTACACCTATCAATAAATTTTAAATATGCTTAAATACATTGCAAATATGAACACATTCATAACGTTTAATGTAAATCGTTAAATTTGCATTCATAACTGTAAAAAATAATGATAATTGTATATTTTTCAATCTAGAATTTCTTCATAAATGTACTATAATATATTATTTTATAAAACAATACACATATAGTGTTTTAAGATAATATTATTTGATTAAAACTTTTGAACTTTAAAATTTTTTATTAGTTTTCCCTTTAAATGTTATTCGCTTTGAGTTAAGCCACAAATTTTATTACCAATATTTTAAAATAACGTAATACATTCTAAATGCTGCACAGAATTTTATAAAATGTTATCAATAAAAATGTAAACGTATTATTTGGGTAATTCAGGCGTTCAATTATCTTTAAATATACAACAAAATACAATAAAACTATTAGTTAATTCTATATTTATCATATGTTCTACAGTCACATTGTTACGTTTCATGAAACTTGTCTGCTTTGAATATTTTTCAACCATTTCTTATTCTTGTACTTGTTATTACAAGAATTCTATAGAATTCATAGATACAAATGTATTTGAGTAATTAATTTAACTATTTTTGCATTATTATTTACTCTCATAATAATAATGTAAATAATTTTACTTAATTTTTTTTTTCCATTTATGCATTTTGCATAATTATGTTAGTACGTTGTACACTTTTCATAAAATTCTATTTACTGGTCGGCATATGATCTTGGAATACATGTTTCGAACATAATTTTGGATGGTGCTTAAGACACGCGCATCATACATGCACATCATTATTTCTTATCGTATTGATTTGCTGAAAGAAGCAGATTAAAAAAATTTTAAGTGGTAAGATTTTTATTGCACACTTTTCTCCACTCCAAAAACTTCTACTATAAGCTGCTAAGAAATCATCTATTAATAAACGTAAATGCTTATAGTTATAAATATTTCCTTAACGCTAACATTTCAAATCTTAATTTTATCATAAATAAAAGGGACTGAAAAATTTCACAGTTTTTCAATTAGCTAGATTTACATTGATTCAAAACGTTTATTTTTTTAAGATTGGAGAAAAGCTATCATTTTATTTGTTATATGGAGAAAAAAATTGTATACAAAATTTTGATTATCATCCTGATGATCTGAGAGTAATTAACTTGTTATTAAACTATGTTTTTTTACCAAACAAATAAGAAATGAAAACCATATTGCTTCGGAATGTTGCTAATAATCTGATTTTTATTTGAGAAGTAAATCTTACAGCAATAAAAAGAAGTACATTACATGTATTTGAAATACACTTCAAGGATTTTGATTCAAGGAAATTAGAGATTTATCTTGAAAGCTTAGTTAGAAATGGGATGTTAATTTTATATAGAAGAGTAATTATATAAAAATAAATTGATCTTTCTGGCAGCTGAATCATATTTTTACATACGAAGGCAAATTTCTCTCATTTTTTACAAAAAAAGAAATGTAACTCTAATATGATCATTTCAATTCTTATGATAAAGACACCATATTCTTAATGAAACATTTGCGTATATAAAGGAAAGTGAAAAGAATTCTCTTATGCTCTGAAGCAATTTGTTGAAGTTTGGATGAATGTTTTCTGAGTTTTAACAAAGCAACTTTTCATCCACGAAAAAACTTTCAGAAAACTCATTACAATGCAGGCATAAATGGGTCACGGTTAAAAATAACTGTCTCATAAAAATAATAAGGGAATCAGCGTAATTTTTCCTTAACGCTTGGATGGCAGTGACAGTTGTACATTTCTTAAGGCATAGCTTTATATGTGAAATAATTAAATAATATGTGTATATTTTTTTTTATTTCAGGCTGAATATTGAAAATTAAACCACGTAACATATAATGATTTTTTTTTAAAAAAAATCGTAATAGGTTACAAAGTTTAATTCGATATCATCAATTATTTCAGATATTTCAGAAAGTAAACACGTGTTAAAATATGTGTGAAACCTTATTACAATTGTAATCTACAGATTCTTTTGTTTAATTTAATAATCACACCCCAGAAAATTGTTTAAATATATTAATAATGATACAAACAATAATTTAGTAAAAAATCAATAGGAAAAATATAAAAATTGTCTGCAATAAAGTATCAATATTGCAATGTTTCATTTTTAAGAATATGCTACAGATATTTCTATGATTATAGATTAATAATATGTAACTCAATTATTTAATTTTATCGTTTGCTATTATTTTTTGCATTTTATAAAATTTAATTCTTCAATTAAATTCAGTTTTCACATCTAATTTAAATTTGTAATTAATATGTTCCATTTTTGTGTACATTTTTTTATATTTTAAAAGAATAGTTATTTTTTTTCATTATTTGCTTCTTTTACCTCTTCTATTTTCCATTCCATTAATTAGTATTTGTAGACATTAGTTACAAAGAAAACCTTTATTTTGATTCTATGATTTGGAAATAATTTTAAGCTGGAAATAGTTTCAAAACGGGAAGAATCATAAAATTACTGATGTAAGATTTCTAAGATTGTCTTACATTTTAAACATTTTTAAAAGAAAAGCAATAGTTTCAGTAAAGAGAAAAATGCATACGATTATTTTATTTAAAAAACAAACTCTATTCGCAAAAAATTACAAACGATATTATTAAGAAAGGAAATGTTTGAAAAAGCATTACTTGTACTGCAGATAAAAAAGCAGAAATAATTAGTGAATATATTTGATAAGTGTAATTAAATAATATTTTACTCTTATTCCAGTAATAATTTAGAAAACAAGCAACATTGAAAATACTTTTGTCAGTCTCCTGTAACAATCTGAAGATTCTTAACGTCAAAATACATTTTGAGACACAGTAGATAATGAATTTGCTAAGAAGCTAAAAACTAATGTCTTTGTCTCTAAAGCTTATCTAATTGGAGTTAAGCTTTTTTATTTCAATACATAAAAATGTTAAGATCTTTGTTAGTAGTTCGTATTTAAAAGGTTACTTAGCTGCGAAAGGGATGTCGAATATTAATTAATCTGAAATGCTATTTTTTTTTTATTTTGCATCAGATTTATACTTAGTTTCAAGTTTGATTGTCAAATACGTGTTTGTGACAATCCCATTATTCACTTTTAAAAAAGGAAAGCCATTATGAAAAATGGATACACACTCATCACCGAAATACAATGAATGTGATTAAAAATGAAACGTGCAAGATATGGCTGATCTTTTTCTTTATCTGAGCGTATGAATTTGTGTTTCAACCATAAACTAGTTCGAATCACATTGATTATGTCACTAACTTGAAAGAAAATAATCTTACAAATGGAGTAGCAAAATGCCACCGTGATCTTTAAGAGCGTAATTGTTTCGTTATTTCCACTTCAAAAAATTTACATTTCAAAGCTTCACCATTTCTTGATGATTATAAAAGCTGGATCAGAAACTTAAATTTTAATTCTGAAAAAAAAAAGACATTCAAAGAACGCGCCACAGACTAGCTAAAATTATTCTCAATACTGTAATCAGAAAACTCATAGATTAGGTTTTACACTACAAATTTAAAGTATTTGTTTTTATGTTGATAATAAAGGGTGTTATTTGAATAGAAAATTTATGTACAATATCACCCATTTGTATTTTTGCTGAAAAAACAAAGACAATATGAGCATTCATGATGTATTTCAAAAAAATCCTATTAAATGTATAACAGTAACTATTGGTTCGAATACAGTTAGGAATATGGCTAGTAAAAATTATGCAAAATATTACAGCAAATTCGAATAGTATTGTTATCACTAACAGTAGTATTGATATTGTCAGACATTCTTAAAATATACACATTTATGCTATTAATAATTATAATTTGAAGTAGTTTTTTTCACTATATAGACATAAGTGTACTTATTAAAGTTCTAAAAGAGATCATAATAAATGTAACATTAATAAATTTTAAGCATGTGAAAAATTTAGTAATTTACTTAATTTAATTTTGAAGAAAATTACATGCTACATACTTACATAAAATTTACATAAAAAAATTATCAAAAGTATTTCACAAGGTGGGCAAGGTGTTTAACAATTATTTGCTTACATTTTTAAGAAGACAATTTTATTGATTTACAATAAGTTTAAGATGTTTAAGCAAATTGATGGTATTATAGACTTTCACAATAATAATAACACGGATTTTCTTTATCACTGACTTTTCAATCATTTATTTTTACTTTTCTTTAAGTTTTTCTTCTAGTCATCATGTATAGTTTATTACATTTTCAGGTAACAATTGTCTTTTATTTAATTTTTTATTTTGTAATATTTAACATTTTTACAGCGTTTATGAATTCCGACAAATAAAAATAATTTAAATGCTTTCTTTCTATTTTATTTTCCCTATAAACTATAAGAAATCAATTAAGTATGTTCTCTTTTTTTGCAAAATTTAAATTTATCTGTTGTTTTGATATTTGAATATATATTAGTTTTAATTAATTGATTTAGATAATTATTTAATTTTATTCTTTAATTATTATCTTCATTATATATATATATATATATATGTGTGTGTGTGTGTGTGTGTGTGTGTGTGTGTGTGTGTGTGTGGTGTGTGTGTGTGTGTGTGTGTGTGTGTGTGTGTGTGTGTGTGTGTGTGTGTAATTTTTTTTGATATTACAAAAAAGGATTTACATACAGTCAATTTATGAAATTCAATTATATTTTTTATATGAAGAATTTGTTGTAACTAAAAAATTAAAAAAAGAATATATCATGCTTCAAATCATTTTTATTATTTGAATTTATTAAATTATTGTCCTAATCTGTAAAACATAATCATTTGTAAATGAATGCTAAACTTCGCTATATTCTAAAAATGACTGTCATGATCCTCATATAATTCATGTCGTATAAGATTTATTAGTATAGCATTATGTTTTCGTTAATTAAGAAAACTACTTTTTTTATTTCAGTGAGCCAAAGCATAATGTTCAGGATTTAAAACACAATGATTAGTGTAACTTGAATTTAACTATCTATGATTAGATTCAGCAAGATATTTTAAATTTTTTTTTCTTTTTTTGTATATATTCTACAATCACGCTCCTTCCAAAGACTAAAATCAAGATCTCGCTCTAATTTTATTATAACAGAAATAAATAAAATATAATTGTTGACATAGCCAATGACAAAGTTGAATTGTTGAAATAAAAAAAAAAATTTATATTGTAAAAGAAAAGTTTCTGATATCTCTTTGGTACAGAATTATGTATCAAGCACGATTAACAAATTATGACACTATAAATAATATTTGTATAATATTTTAAAATTATTTTATTATTTTCTATTATTTAGCAATTTTTTGTTCTACTTTCTATGCATTGCTTATACACTCATAAAATTGAGGACACCGCAATAGCTTAGTGGTGGTCCTGGAACTGTGTCCAGCCGGTTTTCAAGTGTTATATTAAGTCGTGGGTTCAAGCTTACTAAAAAGACCGTGTAGTCGGGGTTCTGCACCTATAACTGTCAGCTCAAATCTTCCGTTTGGTGCTAAGTTTAGAGAGGAAGAAAAATGCTCTCAAGGTTGTCCTGACACTTGACATAAGCCCATAATTCATGAGTCCGGCTGCCGAAGTGTTGCTTCCAATATACGTTAATGTGAAAATAAACACGAATACAAAATTAAGAGTTTTCATTTTCAATTTTCTAGATTTTATATCATTTTAATCTGTTTTATTACTTTATTTTTGTGCTTATTCAATCCTTAATATTAATACTTATTTTGCATCTCATTCATTCTTAGTATTGCTTTAATTATTTGTGTCATTATGATTTCTTAATACATAAATAACAAATAATTTAGATTAACATTGAACTATTTGTATTTTACTTTTCTAAATCAGTTTGATCATTATTTTCTATGATATATATAATAAGCCCAGCTACTAGCACTATGTAAATTGATAGGGACTTTTAAAATATATTTTGCTGAAGAGAAATAAAAAAAAAATGATACGCGTTTTATTCATTAATTCATATAATTATACTCTTCAGAAGTAGAAAGAAGTAGCAAAAATAACTAACAATGGAGCAAAAAAACAATTTGTATAAAATATTAATCTATTCTCACAGCTTTTCTTTATGAAAAAACAGCAGAATAAACAAAACTCTCTTCTTGATTCTTTTATGAATTTAGTTGTGTTTCTGTGAGATTAGGTATCGTAATACTTGACTATGAATCTTTAAATCTAAACAAAAAAAAATCAACAAATCTACTACAATAATAATATTGTTGTTCTTAAATTGAATTACAATTATTTTCTCACCCATATCTTCTGATGTATTATCGTGGATAACATTATCATTATTGTTATTTCCTTTTAACTTTATTATTTCTAGACAGTGGGAGCAAAATATTACTGAATAACACAAAATGTTCTCCATTCTTCTCTCGGTCAGAAAATGTCAAAGGCAAGGCATCTTGCCTATTTTCGGTGACAAAGATGGCTACTTATTTCGCACAAATTGACAGTTATTATCCGAATAGTCCGTGTTTCTTTGTAGTAATAACGGTCTTATTCTGTCTGGATATAAAGTGCAATTATAGAATTTATAATAATGAATTGGTATCGATTTGATATATATAAAAGAATCATTGTAAAGAATTGTGTGTTTTGTGAGTAACTGATTCTATTTAATCTTCTCAGATGTAACTTGTTTATGCCTGGATGAAATCTATACTTTATAAGAAGTTGATTAGTTTGGATTTTTTTTTTTATTCGCCCGTATAATAATATTTAACTGTAGCATTGATAATGCATTTCTAAAACCAATCATATTTGAAGGAATATGCTAATAACTGTATCAACAACAATAAGTAAGCAAAAAAGTCGCAATTTAAAGCATTTTATAAAAAAACAGAAGAAAATGTAATATACAGATCAACTTTCATGGCATCAATCTTTTTATTGACTTATTTGTATGAAATCTAGTTGTTCAGCTTTTTGTTTCTGAGGACAGGCTTGAAATGTCATAACAATAGGGATTTATCAGAATCATGAATTTATATAATATCGAAAGACATGATCTAACAAAACCCAAAGAATTTTAACGGATACTTCTTTGAAGAAACAAGGAGAGTTATTTCTGACACTGTGAAATCAATTCCAAGAAACAGGAACGTTAGACGTCAGGCTGAACAAGTTCGTCCACGTTCTACTATAGTAAAAGATGACACATATATCGTGTTAATGGCTTCAAAGACAGAAACGGTAATGCTACTTCCAGTTACTAAGAGAGCTGCTTCTTTGTCTACTCAAATCGAAAAATATCAAGCTTCAAGCTGAAATAGGCATCATCACGGTGGTTTTATGCAAGTAGACCATGTTTCGAAGAAGGAGGACTCAAGAACATTTTACATTGGGTATGACGTGGATTGTAGTCATGCTAATAATTGTAGCCAAGTGTCTAACCGACTCACATGGTAAATTTCTAATGAGTGTCGATATCAAACTGTTTTAGAGTGCTGAAGATCTAAGTACTGAGAGAGAGAGAGAGTATATATATATATATATATATATATATATATAACACATGGATCAATAAGTCCGAGACTAACATTGAAAAACAACATTTTTTTTTTACCATCAACATAATCACCTTTTAGGGGATACAATGTTCCAACGCTTTTCCAATTTTTCAATACCATGTTTATAAAAAAAATATCTTCGCCTTAAAAATAAGCTTCAGTTTCAGCGGGATGACCTCCCTCATTTGAGCCAAATCTTTTTCCTGGAGCATTTTTTTTAAGATCAGCAAAGAGCCGTAGTCACTGGGGCTAAATCATGAGTATGGGGGGTGGGGGGGCTAGATCAAAGCCTAATCTTGTCTTGAATTTTGCTTACATTGTTTTCATCGACTTGTGGTATAGGGTGTATTGTCTTGTGAAAAGGATTTTTTTTTCTCAGCATGTGCGGTCGTTTTTTTATGATTTCCTCCTTCAAAACGCACCAGCAAGTCAATATAATAATCACTCGTGGATCGATTTACCTTTTTTTCGAGGTATCAATGAAAATACGCCATGTTTATCCTAAAAACTGACGCCAAGACTTTGCTTAGCTAATTGCTGCGTTTTCGGATCGCTTCGACGTCGGCTTTGCCAGCTGTGCGCCACTGCCGCTTCGACTCTGAGTGTGCAGTGGATGTATCCATGTTCTGTCCATGGTCACGTAACGACGCAAGAAATCATTTTGTTGCGAGTAAATAGCGATAAACAGCTTGAATCATCGACTCAAGGTTGCTTTTTGTTCCATCGAAAGCAATCACGGCACCCACTTGGAAAACCTTTTTTCATGCTCAATTTTTTCATGAAGGATAGTAAATACACTTCCCCATATGATATCTGTGTCATTCATAAATCTCTCGCGGAGCTTCACTTTACGATCTTCATTATAATTTTGTCACTTCCCTCACATTTTCCGGGTAACGGCTTCACAGGTTCACCCTGAGCGTTCCAAGGCCATTTGTGTCGGTATTGACCACGTTTAAATCCTCGGCAAACCACCGACAAATCGTTGTTTTTGATGGACAAGAGTCCGCACATTTTTCAATCCATTGTTTCACGCACGGTGTTTTACCCATTAAAACAATGTTTTATCAGAACACGAAACCTGATTTTTCCATTTTTTTTAAACAAACTTACAAAACGACTTTTACTCAACCTCGATAACTCCAGCTGTTTCTGGTCCGATCGACTTAAAATTTTGACACGTTCTGCCAAGAAGGTTATACTCTAGAAAGACCTGGTTACTGGTTTATTACGAGCGTCATCTCTGCTAGTCTTTGGAACTTATTGATCCATGTGTTATATATATATATATATATTTCAAGAGTGAGAGAGGTATCGTCCAGTAATTTCAATACTTGGCTAATATATGCCAAGGTGTTATTTAAAATATTCAATTATTGCGCATACCTCTATCTTAGTACATTTATGCTCATTCATAATATGCAAATTCATCTGCTTTTAAGGATCCTTTTCTCCAGCGGCTGAGATATGAATTTTATTTTTCAGAAAATCGAAATTGCTTTTTTAATAAAAGTACGTGCATTGTGAACTGTTTGAATCATAAGGAGGTCCAGAAATCCTCCTGTTTAATTTTGGACAATAGCAAGCAAAGAAAATAGCTATTTTTAAAAACTTACTTCTATTTTATGTCTTATAATAATACTATAAAACAACATTTTTTAATATGGTTTTACATTGAAGTGCAAGAAAATAAATTCTTAAACTTTGATTTTTCACTGCATTCAAATTAGTCTTAAAAGTATTACAGATTAAAATGTTAAGAAATTGAAATTTTTGTTAAAATTTCATATTGATATATTTTATTTTTAAATCTACACCCATCTACAATTCACATATAGTTTCAGACACTTTTTATTCAAACATTTCTAGTTAAAATAGAAAATTTCTGTGCTTAACATTTTTAATTTGCGTATGGGAATCGTTATTTACCGCAAATAGAGGGTTTTCAAAAATACAGAAATTAAGATATGAATTTGAAAATTAATAGTTGATTTTATTACATATTCATAAACACATCTTCTGACATACCAATATCTGTAATAAAATCTTTATATACGATCAAGCTTTAAAATACATTTCATTTTCAATTTATGTTTAATAAGTTCTAATAAAAGTGTAAATACTCTTTCGATATGTTCGCCCAAATTTTGATTTCTAACATCGTCATAGTTATGTTAGTTCAATGTAAGGGAATAAAAAACATTGAATAAATATTTACACAACTTAAAAATGCAATATTACTTATGAGAATATCCTTCAGTCTCTCTTACTTCAAACATAAAGTAAACTTAATTGGAGGTGCTGAAAAACTTACAATAACTTATTACTTTGTACTTCTGTATAAATGGTTATGATGTAACACACAGATGTAGCTATTAGGATAGGTTAGTTGATATAACAGAAAATATAATCACGAATACATTTTATTATAACAGAAAAT
>BMAW01026905.1:136178-150807 GCA_019974015.1 Nephila pilipes | reverse complement strand
TATAACAGAAAATATAATCACGAATACATTTTATTATAACAGAAAATATAATCATGTTAAGAATGCTTTAATTTTTATTTTCTTATTATAAAGGAATGAAAGTCCCTAAAATGTAGCGTACTTTAAATGATTTTACTGAATTTTTAGAAATCAGTTGAATTGGATTACATTTATTAAGAGTAAACTCAATAAAAATATAAATCAATCGTATAGCGGTTGCACTGAAATGCGTCATTTATTCATAGTATTTTTGTATATATCCTCGTATATATTCAATTTTGTACATTGTTAACTCCTTATGTCTTTTACTTAATCCTATGATGTAATAATTGTTTCTATTTCTCAACCTCCAAATAGAAATATATTGATGAGAAATGATATGTATAGTAAGCATAAAACCTTGAAGTACCTATTTCCTAACCTTTTTCCTTAAATCACATTTCTAATGCATTTATTTTTTCACCTTCAGGAATTATCATTAATTATTTAACTAAAGTTAATGATAGCTTTGAAAATTTAATACAAGATTCTTTACATTAATGAAAGCTGAATAATGCACATTCGTTTTTACATTGCTGAATACCTGTTTCCGGTATGTTTATATAAATAAGCATTATTTATGTCGTAAGAGTAGATCTCCAGTAAAAGACGGAATTCCTAATTAATTTGTATCAATGGTGTTCAGGGAATAAATAGAAGTATTTATTATTTAGTTTCTTTTGTATCTCGCAATCAGTACCTGTCTGATTGTCTTGGCATTTAAATCCCTTGGATCCTTAGAAATAGAGAGTTTTGCTGTTGCCTTGACTGACCTGATTAGTTGATTCTCTTAGGAGGACAACCTATGGGATTTTCTAATTACATGAGTATGGTATAGAATTTTAATTCTACCATTTAGAACACATTTCGAATGATCTTACAACTTATATAAATTATATTTGAAAGCATACCTTGAACAAATTTGATTATATATATAGCCTTTGTGTTGTTTCCAGCACGAGTTATTATATTGCCTTCACTGAAGCATTTTAAAATTATTTCATTTTTAGGAAGACGTGACGTTCCAGCATTTATGTATGAATTTTCGACTTCAGAATCATTAAATAATTTTGATCGTCTGTATCGGATATTTATCATTGATCGTGGAAATAATTGTGTCTTAAAAATTTACTCACTAATACATTAAGCAAACTTCTATTTTTGATAAAGTAATATTTATAACTATATCATAAAAAGAAGGGAAAAAACTATATACATATTTGCTACTTTAATTACAATCGCGTAAGGGAGAATAATATAAATATTTTTTTAGTATTTTGAAAATTTCCTGTACAGCTTTTAATAAATTTATAATTATATAAACACTACACATTTACTCACACACACACACACACACACACATATATATATATATATATATATATACATGCATCCATATGTATATATATGTATATATTATATGTATGTACGTATAAAAACTGTATATATATACAGGGTGATTATAATTACAGTTAAAGTTTCAAAACGCTGTAAAGAAAAAAGGACTGATCAGAATGACGTCAAATTTGAACAGAATGTTATTGAAGAAGGGGGAAAACGTATGGCAGAAGAAAAAAAATAGTTCAATATTTTAGCAATAGATGGCGCTGTAAGCATTATAATTTAAAAGGGTTCGATTACAAACGACAAATGAATCGTGAAACAATGACTAACGTGTAAGTTACACTTTAAACCAACTGTACTGTTTAGTATGCATGACTGCACTGGTGTAATATTGTTGGTCTCGTAAGCCCATCCACCACGGCAGGGTTATATCGCATCGGATGGGAAAAATCTGTTTTTAACTGTCCTGAGGCCAAAAACCGCATAAAAAGCATCCATCAAATCGGTTTTTAAATTTCGCGAGATTGGAGCAAAACATGTTCAATATGCTGTTCACCGTAGTGTTAAAAAACAAGAGGAGATCGAGAAACAGCATGTTCCACAAGTAATGGAAGTGTCTCCATGGTCACGTTCAGAATGTGTTGCACCGTTTTTGATACCCTTGAGTGTCCGGAATTTTTGCAGAGCTAATGGTGCTCAGTCATTGTTCTTGTAAAAAAGCTTTACAAGTAGAACGCGGTCCTTCAGTGAAAGAGTCACGGCGAACTTCTCAGACGCAAAATGAGGTTAAGCTGTGTACCAGGCGTTTTTATAACAATGAAATGAGTTGTACGCATGACAGGTATTTTTATTGACATATTCTGACACTTTCAGGGCCATCTGTTGCTAAACTTTGGAACTATTTGTTTCTTATGTCATACGTTTTCCCAATTTTTCAATAATATTCCATTCAAATTTGACGTCATTCTAATCAGTCGTTCATTTTTTATCAGCGTTTTGAAACTTTAAGTTTAATTATAATCACCCTATTTATATATATATATATATATATATATTAATTTTAATACCACTTAACTATGTTCCTTGCTAAATCAATTGAAGTCAAAGACAGTCTTAAAGTAATAGTTTTAAAAATGTATTGTTCGTAATAAATAACAACTTCGAACTGTTTATAAATTTTAAAGTTTAAATACTATGTTCAGCTTAAAAAAGTTCTTGAAAATTTGCGTAACTGTGTATTATACAGATTCTATTGATTCTTGAACAGTTACGATTGTTTGACTTAAATGGTTCTGGAAATGACCAATTAAAACATTTTAAATTTCCTTGCATAATATAATAAATACATTGATTTATGAATTGTAAAAATGGATACAATATTTATATAAAAGAATTACAGAATTTCTATTTAAAAACATATTGGTTTTATAAATCATTACAAGTTATTCCGACCAATATTTAATTATGATTAAAATTGGTATATCACATGTATTACAGTCAGTATTATTACCTTATATCACTTTCAAATACTTACTATTTAATGTTAAATAGAAAAAAAAATGGAAGCCATTTTGTACATTTACATATTTTGCTACTTTTATTTTATATTAATTGTGCAAAACTTGTTTTGTATCAGTTTTAGAATACCGAAAACTTCAAGACGTATTGTATATTACATTTTGATTTCTACAATTTTATAACAATTCATGTAGTGATGTCTATGTAATAACACTTCGGAAATAATTTTCGATTGAATGCTGTATGCATTATTTTTTATAGAAATTTTCCCTGGCTCCCACACAATGTTCAGGGACCTTACAGTGAAATAAATCAGATAATTAATCTCAAAGTTATAGGAAATGAATCAACAGCATTCTAAGTCCTAATATCTGTTACTATTAATAATTTTAAATAGATTTAAATTACAAAGACTTCAAAATGATCTTCAGGCTCTCAGACGGCTTATTCAAAGAGGGAATCCATTCATTAGTCAATTAAATGCAATTTACGTAGTCGTATATCGTATTAACCAAGACAAGTGAAACCAAATTAAAAGATACTTACACCAGCTAGATTCCGTTGCAAATCTAATAAGCAAAGTGCAGTTGCAGATCCCTTTATCTCTTTACTGTCCAGATCTCTGACATTTTATTTATCTGCTGCTAATTGTATCAGGCTCAGTAAATTTATTTTAATTTAGAGACATTCCAAGATGGCAGCTAACACCTGAACTAATAGAATATGAACTTTTAATAGCAAGGAACGTAGAATGCTCGTTGAGTAGATATTTGAATTAGACTTACTCACGCTTAGGAATCAGAATAATTTGACTTTTGAAACTGCAGCAGAAACTCAGTATACTCTCTAATAATGAAGGGATGTAAATTTTACTTAAATAATTAATCTAGGGTGTTGAGCTAATTTATTTAGGGAGGTGTGAGTCGAGTAAGCAGTACTTATGTTTCAAGGATAGAATAAATTAAGAACCAGAATTGCATTTTGAATAAACGCATGTAAGTAAGAAAAAAAAAAATGTATAAAATGCCCAAAAGTGTAAAGACATTTCATTAAAGTTAATTTGGATAGACCTTTCGACCTTTAAAATGAAAACTGTGATGTTTTAATTATTTTAAATTAAGTTTCAAGTAAAATTAGAAAAATGTTATTCCAACATAGTAAGTGATTTAAATAAAATTGTCAGAGATGATTTTAATTAAAGTAATTAAACAGGAGATTTTCTGTTTTATAATGTAATGTTTTAATTCATTATCTAAAAATGGTAATTAAAAATAAGAAATAGATGCATAAATATTTTATACAGAAATTGCAATGTTTCCAATCCAGGAAATAAAAAACATAATTACCTGGAATATGATAATCAATAATATTGATTTCGTAAGAAATAATATTGCAATACCCACAAATATAAAATACACAGTGATACGTGGAACATTAAGAAATGTTAAGTATAAAGACATGGGGAAACGATGAACAAAACCTTACTATCAATTCCGATATAATTATTCTTGTTACCCATCAAACATACATCAAACACCAACAAACTAAATTTAAATATTACGCACAATTACGTTTATTTAACTGAATGTAAAAAATATTTGTATTCAATATTGTGATTCATAGTCTTCTACGATAATGAATCATAAATATTTTGTTCTAAATATGTTCAGAATAATCATTTAGACCTATGTTATGCGGAAAATTCAAACAAGTTGGAATTCGTTTCTGAAAATGTATATTTAAAATATATTTCGATGGTTGTCTAGAATGTAAGACTACTAAAACTCTGACTTTCAAAGGTAATTTTTGCTATACAGGTAACAATACAACGTTTAAGACAAACATCTAATGGGTAGAACACAGGCTTATTTGTCTCAATTAGTTAAAAATTGTTGTTGTATTGTAGTGCTGAAACGAGTGTCTCGATTCTGAATTCCACTAGGTGCGAGTTGTGAAGCGTAACCAGGTTTCTTCTCACGACGAAAAATGCACTGTTCCTTTTTAACGAAATAAAAACGGTCTTCGGAGATAGTGTTAAGAATCTAATAATGTCTACAAGTGGTGTCGGGAGTGTAACACTTACAGAAAAGCAAATATCCTTGTTTTGGCTTGAAACATTATGGTCTTAGTGTAGTAGGACACTTAGAGAAATTCTCCGCATTGATTGCTTGTTCTAGGAGGAAGTCATGAATACCGAATGGCAGAGAAAAACCGTACAAAACTTTGGAGAGTAATACAGGGTAAAAGAAGGAGAATAAGAACGAATGTGTCTTTTGCGTGATAATGCAAGTCCCTACACAATGCAACTTTTGTACTCATACGGCTCAGACATTGTCAACCTCACATCTCACAAACTCATCAAGAAACTTCAGGTTTTCTTTCCTTCAATTCTTAAGTTGTTAGTGGAGGAAATATGGTTTTTAACTATCGACGAAGTCCAGTGTGCCTTCAAATAATTGTTCAAATATGCGACTGGAATTTTTTTAACAAATTTATAAGGAAGCTCATCTTCTAGTTTACGAAGTGCAATGTGAATGAATGTGATTGGGTTAAAAATAACATTTGGTATATGTATATGAATTTGTAAATTTTTCAAAAGTATATTACCTTTTTCGATTCTTAAGAAATTGTGTAACTATTACACTTCACACAACTGTCAAAACATTCCATTTATATTACATAAATTTAACTTTCATGCCAATATATATTCGAAAAATGTTAAAACAAATGTCATTATTAATTGAATGCAAATACTTAATTGATAATTAAACATTTTTTCACCATTATTAATAATACTTTTTGATAATAATACTCATTAATAAGGCAATCAATTTACAAAAATTTATATATATATATACTTCCTCACATTAAAAGTTACTTTTGAAATCTTTTAAGTGGCATACTGTGAAAAGTGCTAACATCCTAAGTATAGCTTCATCTAAGCCATGCATCGATGTACTACAGTATATAGTCTAAATCTATTTCTTTATTCCTTTTTAATCCATTAGGCGGGATAATATTGTTTCTTGTAAAAAAAAAAAAAACTATAATAGCATTTCTTATGATCTTTCTACAAATCTGAAGATGTCTCCTTATTTTATAATTCACTTGGTTGCACTATTGAGAAGATTCTTTCAGACCATCAAGTGGAATTGAATGAACTACAAAATTACGATATACCAAAAACGATAATTAAAAAAATGTACCTAATCCCTTTCTACAAATATTTTAAAAGATAATATTGCTAATTAGATTTAATGTGCAAGGATATTCGCGGAAATTAAGTACAGTACAGAAATGAAGCACAGTACACTAAGCAATGTGAAAGAAGATTCTCGAAAAGGAAAGATGTGCAACTGCAGTACATATGATTATTAATAGTGAACCATTTGAAAATGAATTTAATTATAGGGAGTACTAATTTTAAACTGCAGATGTGGAAATATTATTTCAGTAAAAACAATTACTTTTAACATAGTAGTACAAAATTAAACCAAATTTATTATGAGTTTATTAATGAATAGAAATATTCTTTTTTTTGTGTTGATTTATATAATATAAGTATTATGTTAAATACCACTTGTTATTAAAATAATAGAAATTATTTTTGTTTTTAAATTTTCTTATGAGTAGAATTGATTATGTGATTATTCTCGGGTTCGCTCACCCTGCGGACCTAAAAATGTTACGATTTGTCTTTTTCCAAGAAAGGTTGCCAAACGTTTCCTTAAACATTTGAAACGCAATGCATTATCAAATCATCAGTTGATTGATTGGTTTTATAAATGTTTCACTAGAAGCAATATGAGGACTTTTGGAGACAAAAATCGATGAAGTGACGAGGACGACATTTGAGCTGGCATTTCCCTCTCCTAACTTCCAAATCACGTCAGTGGGAGGAATAAGAACAAACATTTTCCTGCATCAGCTTCTCTATACGGCTGATCATCATTAGTGGCATCAAGGCTTGGATCCACTACTACATGAAAACCACCGGCCGCAAGTCCGAGACCATGACCACATTAAATCGTCGAAAACCACATTTAATTAAGAATTCTAATTTTGTCAACTATTTAGTCGATGAATGTTTTTTTGCAAGAATATGTGAGATACAAAAGTAATTTTTCTGTGAGCGCATAGGAAAATATTTGATTTTGTGAACAACAATGTAGTTATAAAAGGTTTTCTTGTTATTTCATCAGTCATTAGCGAAACAGAGCTTTCCTCTTAATTTCTCTAATCATAAATAAAATTGAGTACATTCTTCATTAATTTCTAACGGTGAATGTTACGTAACGTTTAGTACTACTTTGTTAAGAATAATAATTAACAAAATTTTCCCTTATTTCATCTATTACAGTTAAGATATTAAATAAAGACGTGTAGACAAAGCACAGGTATGTAGTTTCCACATCGAGGAGCAAGAGAAGCTGTAATTGATGTTAATGAGAGTTACTTCAAAATTCTTTCAGCAAAAATATTTAGATGTTTGTATACGCCAGGAAGAACGCTGCTGTCGTGTGTCTTAACTAAAATTAATAATTTTTACAGAATTGCCTCCAAGGTAT
This sequence comes from Nephila pilipes, assembly GCA_019974015.1. Classification (NCBI taxonomy): domain Eukaryota; kingdom Metazoa; phylum Arthropoda; class Arachnida; order Araneae; family Nephilidae; genus Nephila; species Nephila pilipes. The sequence continues at coordinate 143,338 of BMAW01026905.1, read as the reverse complement.
TTTAATAATATTACAAAATGTTTTAAAAATGTATATTTTGTTGAAACGATTCAACATACTATTACGTTTATTAATTAGAAGACAAAAAACAGTATAAATTTCTATCAGAAAGAAGTTTGACATTATGATTATAAAGAAAAAGGAATGTATGGAGTAATTTTTTTTGTTTTGTCACTCGTTTTATTTAAAAAATTTACTAATTAACATCAAAATATTTTATTCAATTGAATACTAATTGTACCTAATTCATTAGAATTTATGTGATACATACAATTTTTTTTTTTTGTTTGTTTTTCGAGAAAGACAGAATTAAGAATTTACGAAACCTATATAAATCACTGGAATTTTGTTTAAGAAAATATCTCAAAATTAAGATTCAACAAAATGGTTATCATATAACTTTTAACGTGTTATATTAAAATTCAGTGGTTTTTAGTGATGACACTTTGAAAAAGAAATCATGAAATATTTAAATTCCTAATGAATATAACTGTTCTCAAATAGACTGAACTTTTCTTATAAATATACTTCTTATTTCTCTTCTAATCGACCCTTCTATTTAAAGTAACTTATACAGCATTTACTTTCGTCTTTGTTTGTTCTCTAATCCGAGAACGGAGATTGGTATTCCTGAATTTACGTGTAAATCATCTCGAATTAACTGGTCGGATCTAAAATAAAATATATAAAATTAATAACGCGAATTCTCTTTTGTATCAGTTTAAGTAATACAGTCTTAAAAAATGTAATATATAATAAGAAAAAATTCTGCCGAATACCATCTAAAAATAATCATGTGTAATATGGTTAAAAATGTTAACCACATGAACACTATTTTTCAAAGTGTAAATAGTAAAAAATGTATTTTAGACTTATATTCATAAGTAATACATACGACATCCTTCATTCATAATATAATTCTAACGTCATCGTCATCTTTCCATTTAGTTAAGTAATCAATAGTTACTAGACTCCAATTGAAGATAGTTTATTATTCACCAATTATTGGTTAGTTCTCTTTCACTTTAATCTCTCTTAACTCGTAAATCCTAGATTGTTATTTGATAATAAAGCGTTAGCTAACTAAATGACTGTTTCTGGTTCAAATACTTCTCGCTAACAGCCTATTCTTATCTCAGTGCTTTAACAAACATTCGCTTCAATCTAAGATATTTATTACAAAGCTTCAAGCCAGTTTAGAAGTATTTGTCAGCCTATCGTTATGCACTCTATATCCCTTTAATTTCTTTCGATAACTTTCATTTATATATTTATACCTAATCCAATTAAATTCACTGCTTCTCTTCATGTAATTTATCTAATTATGTCTCATTTTAGCTGAAAGGAAATGTAATTTTTTGTAATTCAAATTACTAAAAAGTCCCCGAGGGTAATGTAGAGAAATTCGCAAGTATGCCAACTTCACAGTATATTATAATAATGAGCATTATTACTAACCAGGGGGTTTCTCAACCACCAAGTACTGAATGAAATGTTTTGCTACAAATATGATTATTATAACTAAATTTCGAAATATTCAATACAGTTTCTAGAACATTTGGTTTGTTAATATATCACAGATTAGTGCAACATCATTAATCAAGTTCTTTTAGTGAAATTCATTGTTAAGTATAACATATTTGAGTCTAGTAATTTTATTTGTATTCATATAGGTTTGTTACAACGACATATCAGATTATTTAAATTTACTTTCATTATTTTCACCAGAAATACCTAGTCAAATTAGTTAATTTAAAACCTAACATAATACATAAGATCTCAATTCAAATCTTGAATTGTAGAAAATAAAATAAAAACTAAAAAATGTGACTCGAAACCACATTTGGTTAAATAAAAAGAAACATCCAAGTTTTTTAAAGCTTGCTTACGTGTGTGTGTTTTTCTTTAATTTTGTTATAATACCAAGAAAGTTACATCTATATTTGAAGAGTTCGTTAAAAACAAAAACTTATATATGCTTGCTTATTTAGGGGGAAAATATAAAAATGAACAATAAAAGGTACAAAAAATGCGGCTATAGAAAATCTGAAAAATTATAATTTATATCTGATACTATGATTATGAAGAGTTCTTTTTACAAATAACTTTGTAAATATGGATGATCATATTATTGAAATACTATATGCTCTTTGGAAGTTGGTTACCGTCTGGAGAGACGAAGTCTGGTTAGTTTTTTTTATGTCTGGAGGAAGCTCAGAAGTACGACGAGACTAGAGAATTCTGAAATCTTATTTTAAGGAAACGTAACTACAAAGGAAGGGTTATTGAATAATTTTTAGGATTTTGAATAGTAATATGTTCATACATATATATAATAACAATTTAAAGTTTTTATTCAAATATTACTTAACAATGCATTATATTCCTTATACTGCAACACACATAGGCGAAATATTTAATTTCTTTATTTAATAATAATAACACATATTCAATAAAAATACATTTTAAATTATCATTATCAACATTAAAAAGCTCATTTAAAATTATATTTTTAAAAATGCTTTTGTAATTTTGACTAAAATTAATTAAATTAGCTTTTATCTTTGAAAAAAAAAATATTTACAAATACACTATTTAATAAGTTTTATTATGCACTGTTTCATCGATATTATTTTATTGTGTATTTCTAAAATAAACTTTCAAAGACTGAAATGTTTTATTTATTCAATTGCTAAGGATTACTTATAATGTTTGCATATGTGAGTGAAAACGTACATCGATATGTTTTCAACCAATTTGAAGTATTTTAGTTTCCTTTTCAATCATCAACTTTAAGTTGGCTTATATTGTAAAAAGAAACAATTCTTTTAAATTCAAATTCAATTCTCCTTAGGGAAAAAAAGCCTTACAGTCATTTTAATGTTGGTTTCCTCTCTTTTAAATTTAAAAAGTATATATTCTATTCATTACAAAATAAAATATCACTAAATTAAAACAATTGCTTAGTGTCAAGGTAAGTTATAACATTAATGCCTTCGTTTCAATATGTTTTGTACTTTGTGTACTTTTGTACTTTTGTGGTTAAAATACTTCAATTTCAATGTTTTTAATTGCGATTCAATCTCTTACAATAAAATATTTTAAATATCATCAAAGATCCATGAAATTTAATTTCATTTAATGTAATAAACTTCAACATTAAATATTGTATTGGAGAGAAAATAAAACGACTTTTAATCGCATCTTAATACAAAAAGGAAGTGTTAAAACAAATCCTTATAGTTAGTGAGCAATAGCAACTAATCATAATTGAAATTCTTCATAATTTCTTGATTTCTGTTACTTTGTAGCAATATTATTAGACCTGATTATATACTCTAAATAAACATTTTCAGAAATTTGTAATTTAGTTCATTTACAATGATTTAAATAACTAGAGTTTGAATTTGCTTAGAATTTCTGCACACTTAATAAATTTTATTTTTAAATAGTACCCTTTCTTTATACAATCCGTTTCACAGTGATAAAGAAAAAGAAAAGATGGAATTCCTATTGCTACCAACACATGTCATTTTATTATGTTAAAAAAAATCTGTTTATGTCATCATGTCCCAAAATTACAAGTAAAAAAAAATGTATCAAGTTTCTCAACACGAAATGAATACTCTAATTAAATTCCAAACTTGAAAAACTATTCCCTCTTTTAAAGAAGAAAAAATCTTCTAATAGCAAGTATTTAAATAGCATAGTTCTTAAAACTTATAAAATCATATTTAAGAACATTTAACAGAGCGTAAGACTTTGCGGCGGGAATTTCTTTTTTATAGATAATTAGATGTTTTTTTTTTATATCTCTTTGTTGCCTGATAGAAAAAAATGTTTTGAAAATATTATTTAATGAAAGAAAAAAATGTTTAAGAGAAAAATTCTTACCGTGTAGGATCTGAGACAAACCTAAAAAAGAAAAAAAGAAACAATGATTATATTATGGTACATTATAAAATTATAATAGATTATTCAGAAATGCAAAGGCATTTTTAAACTAATATTTAATATTTTTGAATTAATTGTAAATCGTAATAATTGTAAATAAATTTAACCTATATTTTGAATGTACTGTTAGTTTTAGTGTTACTTCAAATCTTATATCTGTTTTAGGATTGAAGTACATGATTTACGGAACTCCAAAGGCAAAATACACCTCTGAAAAACTTTTGAAGAAATTAGAAGAACACTAAAAGGTATGGATTGTATGATTATGCGCAATAAAATTTTAAAATTTTCCAATATATTTTATTTGCTCTAGTTTCGAAGAACCTTTATATAAAGTGTACTTTATTTTTTTATTAATACAAAAACATGGGATAGGCTAAGCAAAAAGTATAAAGAATTCCCCCAAAAATATCAAAATGAAAAATAATAATGTTTTAAATGAATCTAAAGGTATTAATTTTCTAAAGAAATGTAGAATTACTTTTATAATCGAAATTATACCCTAAGATAGCCTTGATTATGAATATGTTTTGCTCATAATTGTGGTTTTCAATATATCACGATAAATTTAACGAATGTTGCTTGATTAGTCATGCACGAATTTTTCTATTCTTGCAGAATTTAACTATAATATACTTCATAGAAAATAGAGTGATCTCACGTTAAACAAAATCACAAAAAACCTTTATAGTATTGGTAACTAAATTTAAAATGTTGCAGATAAAACGCGAAGTGTTGTACTTAATACGAGGGTCATCTCTTTTAACCTCCGAAGAATCATAAAAAAAGACAAATTACAGATGAATTTATGCCAATATTTTTTGCACAAACGTGTTGAATTTCTAACATAATCACCGAGAAGATTCAGGCATTTGTCATATCGATGAACCAGCTTTCCGAACTTATCTTCAAAGAATGTTTTTACCAATGATGTTAGATGGACCTGCAATGCATTACGAAGATCCTCATTGGTCTGGAGCTTTGGCCTCTTCTTCACAGTTGTTGTAAAGTCTTACAATAAACAGCTACCCTGGTCTTAGTCCCTGGTTCTAGAAACTCAAAAAGCAAATCACGATTTGGCAACACACACTGTTAGCAATAAACTACCGGCTTTTTCAGGTTTATTTGAGCAGACTTGCATCTTTATCTCCGTTCACCATAAATGTCTGTTCGCTCCTCTTTAAATTGTCTACACCAATCATACACAAACCAACACTACATTTATGCTCCTGTGGCTCAGCTTAAAACAGTCAAGTGTCGTCGAGAACAAAATATGTTGAAATTGCAGAGATGCATTGTAGTTAATTAAGCATTCCCCTCTCCTACCACTTGTCTACTTGTTTAATAGCTCGATAGGAGGTTGGAACGAAAACTATCTTCATAAATAAATGCAGTGTTTATGTCTTTTTTAATAATGCCAATAGTTAATAAGCTCAATTTTATAATTTTACAAATACCATATCAAAATACATTCAACGAATATCGATTAAAGTGGCATACACACATTCGACTCTCCGAAGAATTTTGATTATAACATTCTACTTTCTTTTATAAAAATAGAGTTTTATTGAAATCGACGCACAAAAACGTTGCTACTCAGTATTTTATTGGTACACTATACACAGTCTTCCGTCTTTCTGTATAGAAGGTGGGATGCTAGGTGTGTGCTTAATAAAGGCTACTGCAAAGCGAACTTAATGATCCAAATAGTTAATGTTTCCAATTTCAGGAAAATAAATTGTTTTGTAAACGTTTCTTATGTCAGAATTTATAAAAGAATAAATAGTAAGAATATGTTCTTTGTTTACCTTAAAGGCACAAACGTTGCTGTTGCATTTTTTATATTATATATAGTATCTAACTTCGTGTCTTCGTTTCCACTGCTTTCTCTAAAATGCATTAAAAATGTATCAGTAGTTCTGCAATTTCATATTAACTGGTGTTCATTTAATTAATTTTAACACCATTAGGATAATTTCAATGTTTTTCACATACAAAAGAAAATACCTTAAATATGATTTGAATTTTGTAAATTTTTTTCTTAATGCTACACATTATTTTTGAAATATTTACAAAATGATTTATAAAATATATTAGCTTGGACCTGATTGATTAGAAAAACTGCACATTTCGAGATCTGAGCTAATATTAGATTTCTTAAATGAATGAGAAGTTTTATACATTTTTTTTCTTGAAACCAAATATTAGATTTTACAAGTGAAAATAAGATATTTGATTTTAATTTTCAATAATAAAATCTAATTTTTGGTATTAATATAAATCTTCGGAATATATAAATTGTATATTTGTTTAATTGATGAAGAAAAAATATATAATTTTTATTATCATTCTTTTAAGACATTAGATATTCAGAGAAATATTATATTAGTGAAAAATATGCATAAGAAAAAATAATTATTTTTTTTTAAAATTAGGACTACAGAAATATTAATGTTTTTTATGTAGCATATTCCATTGCAATAATTTATATAAAAGTTACCAATCATTAGGAGATATTTTTTGTTAGTAAAACCAAATTATTTGTTATAACAAAATCATACTTTGATAATGAGATAAATATTAATAATGTAACTTACGCGTAGTGACTGATGTTACTGACTGCTACCCGTAGTCTCAATAAAATATAAAAAATCCAATGATGTATTTTAATGTAAATTAAGGTAAATTAGTATCCGCTGTACGAAAAGAATTCAAAACTAACTAAAATTTTAAATTTCTAAAAAATAAGTTATTTGATTTTTTTATTCCAGATTTCCGCACACATTTTAAGCAAGATTAGACGCTTTAAATAAAAAAAATGATTTTGAAATTAAATTCTTATTTGCGTTGCTTATGAATTACTATGTTTCTTTTATTATAGTAACCTTTACAAGTCCAATCTTTTAGAAGGTGTTTTTATTGCTGTCAATGTATTCAGGGTTATATATACCCTTATATATATATATATATATATATATATATATATATATATATATATATATATATATATATATATATATATATATATATATATATATATATATATATATATATATATACTCTTGAGGGTTATATATACCCTTATATAGGATTATATACCCTTTCTGAATAGCTTCATTTGATTCGATTTCTTTTATTCACAAATGTAATTCTATTTATAAAGGGTTAAATCTAGAATTTTAATTACATTCGTAATATGAGTGCTT
>BMAW01026905.1:0-135778 GCA_019974015.1 Nephila pilipes | reverse complement strand
TATGTTAAAAAAAATCTGTTTATGTCATCATGTCCCAAAATTACAAGCAAAAAAAAATGTATCAAGTTTCTCAACACGAAATGAATACTCTAATTAAATTCCAAACTTGAAAAACTATTCCCTCTTTTAAAGAAGAAAAAATCTTCTAATAGCAAGTATTTAAATAGCATAGTTCTTAAAACTTATAAAATCATATTTAAGAACATTTAACAGAGCGTAAGACTTTGCGGCGGGAATTTCTTTTTTATAGATAATTAGATGTTTTTTTTTATATCTCTTTGTTGCCTGATAGAAAAAAATGTTTTGAAAATATTATTTAATGAAAGAAAAAAAATGTTTAAGAGAAAAATTCTTACCGTGTAGGATCTGAGACAAACCTAAAAAAGAAAAAAAAAGAAACAATGATTATATTATGGTACATTATAAAATTATAATAGATTATTCAGAAATGCAAAGGCATTTTTAAACTAATATTTAATATTTTTGAATTAATTGTAAATCGTAATAATTGTAAATAAATTTAACCTATATTTTGAATGTACTGTTAGTTTTAGTGTTACTTCAAATCTTATATTTGTTTTAGGATTGAAGTACATGATTTACGGAACTCCAAAGGCAAAATACACCTCTGAAAAACTTTTGAAGAAATTAGAAGAACACTAAAAGGTATGGATTGTATAATTATGCGCAATAAAATTTTAAAATTTTCCAATATATTTTATTTGCTCTAGTTTCGAAGAACCTTTATATAAAGTGTACTTTATTTTTTTATTAATACAAAAACATGGGATAGGCTAAGCAAAAAGTATAAAGAATTCCCCCAAAAATATCAAAATGAAAAATAATAATGTTTTAAATGAATCTAAAGGTATTAATTTTCTAAAGAAATGTAGAATTACTTTTATAATCGAAATTATACCCTAAGATAGCCTTGATTATGAATATGTTTTGCTCATAATTGTGGTTTTCAATACATCACGATAAATTTAACGAATGTTGCTTGATTAGTCATGCACGAATTTTTCTATCCTTGCAGAATTTAACTATAATACACTTCATAGAAAATAGAGTGATCTCACGTTAAACAAAATCACAAAAAACCTTTATAGTATTGGTAACTAAATTTAAAATGTTGCAGATAAAACGCGAAGTGTTGTACTTAATACGAGGGTCATCTCTTTTAACCTCCGAAGAATCATAAAAAAAAGACAAATTACAGATGAATTTATTGCCAATATTTTTTGCACAAACGTGTTGAATTTCTAACATAATCACCGAGAAGATTCAGGCATTTGTCATATCGATGAACCAGCTTTCTGAACTTATCTTGAAAGAATGTTTTTACCAATGATGTTAGATGGACCTGCAATGCATTACGAAGATCCTCATTGGTCTGGAGCTTTGGCCTCTTCTTCACAGTTGTTGTAAAGTCTGACAATAAACAGCTACCCTGGTCTTAGTCCCTGGTTCCAGAAACTCAAAAAGCAAATCACGATTTGGCAACACACACTGTTAGCAATAAACTACCGGCTTTTTCAGGTTTATTTGAGCAGACTTGCATCTTTATCTCCGTTCACCATAAATGTCTGTTCGCTCCTCTTTAAATTGTCTACACCAATCATACACAAACCAACACTACATTTATGCTCCTGTGGCTCAGCTTAAAACAGTCAAGTGTCGTCGAGAACAAAATATGTTGAAATTGCAGAGATGCATTGTAGTTAATTAAGCATTCCCCCCTCCTACCACTTGTCTACTTGTTTAATAGCTCGATAGGAGGTTGGAACGAAAACTATCTTCATAAATAAATGCAGTGTTTATGTCTTTTTTAATGATGCCAATAGTTAATAAGCTCAATTTTATAATTTTACAAATACCATATCAAAATACATTCAACGAATATCGATTAAAGTGGCATACACACATTCGACTCTCCGAAGAACTTTGATTATAACATTCTACTTTCTTTTATAAAAATAGAGTTTTATTGAAATCGACGCACAAAAACGTTGCTACTCAGTATTTTATTGGTACACAATACACACTCTTCCGTCTTTCTGTATAGAAGGTGGGATGCTAGGTGTGTGCTTAATAAAGGCTACTGCAAAGCGAACTTAATGATCCAAATAGTTAATGTTTCCAATTTCAGAAAAATAAATTGTTTTGTAAACGTTTCTTATGTCAGAATTTATAGAAGAATAAATAGTAAGAATATGTTTTTTGTTTACCTTAAAGGCACAAACGTTGCTGTTGCATTTTTTATATTATATATAGTATCTAACTTCGTGTCTTCGTTTCCACTGCTTTCTCTAAAATGCATTAAAAATGTATCAGTAGTTCTGCAATTTCATATTAACTGGTGTTCATTTAATTAATTTTAACACCATTAGGATAATTTCAATGTTTTTCACATACAAAAGAAAATACCTTAAATATGATTTGAATTTTGTAAATTTTTTTCTTAATGCTACACATTATTTTTGAAATTTTTACAAAATGATTTATAAAATATATTAGCTTTACCTGATTGATTAGAAAAACTGCACATTTCGAGATCTGAGCTAATATTAGATTTCTTAAATGAATGAGTAGTTTTATACATTTTTTTTCTTGAAACCAAATATTAGATTTTACAAGTGAAAATAAGATATTTGATTTTAATTTTCAATAATAAAATCTAATTTTTGGTATTAATATAAATCTTCGGAATATATAAATTGTATATTTGTTTAATTGATGAAGAAAAAATATATAATTTTTATTATCATTCTTTTAAGACAATAGATATTCAGAAAAATATTATATTAGTGAAAAATATGCATAAGAAAAAAAAAATTATTTTTTTTTAAAATTAGGACTACAGAAATATTAATGTTTTTTATGTAGCATATTCCATTGCAATAATTTATATAAAAGTTACCAATCATTAGGAGATATTTTTTGTTAGTAAAACCAAATTATTTGTTATAACAAAATCATACTTTGATAATGAGATAAATATTAATAATGTAACTTACGCGTAGTGACTGATGTTACTGACTGCTACCCGTAGTCTCAATAAAATATAAAAAATCCAATGATGTATTTTAATGTAAATTAAGGTAAATTAGTATCCGCTCTACGAAAAGAATTCAAAACTAACTAAAATTTTAAATTTCTAAAAAATAAGTTATTTGATTTTTTTATTCCAGATTTCCGCACACATTTTAAGCAAGATTAGACGCTTTAAATAAAAAAAATGATTTTGAAATTAAATTCTTATTTGCGTTGCTTATTAATTACTATGTTTCATTTATTATAGTAACCTTTACAAGTCCAATCTTTTAGAAGGTGTTTTTATTGCTGTCAATGTATTCAGGGTTATATATACCCTTATATATATATATATATATATATATATATATATATATATACATATATATATATATATATATATATATATATATATATACACTCTTGAGGGTTATATATACCCTTATATAGGATTATATACCCTTTCTGAATAGCTTCATTTGATTCGATTTCTTTTATTCACAAATGTAATTCTATTTATAAAGGGTTAAATCTAGAATTTTAATTACATTCGTAATATGAGTGCTTCTTTGTATTGTTATTTTTTATTACTCTACAAAGAATGATAATTTTGACCAACAATTAAAATAATCAAATAGAATATTGATTTTAAAATGCATTGAATACTATATATTAACAGTAAAACTGTTCGAAAGTTTTTTTTTTTTTTGTTTTCCTAGATGTAAATACACTTTCGAAAAAATATTCACTTTAAGAGGCAAAATTTATTGAAAAACCATGTTCATGCAAAGTATTTTCCTTAATTAAAATATTCTTTATTTCTTTTTAATGATGACCAAATCGTAATTAAATTGGATTGAAAATACACAAGTCTCAAGCAAATCGTTAATCTCTTTAAACATGGTTTTTGTAGTACTACTATAACTCTTTAGAAATACATCTAATGTCAACAGAATATCCAAAATGATATGCAAAAATTTGATTAGAATATAAAACATTCTCAGGAAAAAAAGCACCACAACCGAAAGCATCTGAAATTATTGTTACCGGTCTCTGTTTAATTATCTCAGCTCGATCAAGATATTATTAATTTAAACATCTGTACTTGACACAAAGCTCACATTGCTCCAAGACAAGAAATTTTAGAGCCAATCCTACCAATTAACCAATAATTAATTACCTCTCTGCCCCGGTATCTGGATATCTTGATTGTTCCTGATCTTGGTGTTGAGTCTTTGATGATGCGGGTTGCTTGCCTTTTTTAAGATTATCCAATCTGAAATGTACGCGGGCTCTCCATTAATTAGAAAAGTAATCAGTCGAGGAAGAATTTAATTTGCATACTTAGCGACCAGAAAATGGATTCACTGAGTTTTAAGTTTGATGTAACAATTTTTGAAGTACGGTTGACCAGTTTCTCTTTACCATCCTCGCTGAATGAGTCGAAATTTGAAGTACTTCGTGGAGGGTAAAGCTTGATTTCCTCGCAGCAACTGTTATTAAGGCTTAGAGGAAATTTTTTGGCTGGATTTTACGGTTATGTAAACACGTGTATTGTCTTCATTTCTAGAACCTTCCAGTTTTTAAAATTAATAAGATTGTCAGATAAATTACACGGATGCCTTTTAAGCAGCCTATTTTAAATTTTGTTTTTGATCCATGACATTATTTGGAAAGTTAAAAGTATTTTTTTTACTATACTAAAAGGGAAAAAACACATTTTCTTCGGTATTGAACTTTTCCGTGGAAATTTAACTAAGTTTATGATAAAAATATTGAGTAGTTGATACATCTGAATTCTGACAAAACATATTATTCACATCACAGTGCGAAGTGCTTTTAAAAATATCTCTAAATCAACCAAATGTAAATTTTCCCCACTTAGTTAGTTTCCTTCAATGTTCTGTTTACGTAGATTAATAGGAATTTGTTAAAAATTTCTGAAATCAGTAGAAATAATATCGTATAGTCTATAAGTAAGAATTAAATATCTTCGTATAAATTTTTACACAATGTTATCATTAGATACTTAATTATATTTAAAGCCAGTGACAACAATGCAATACCTTAAGTCAAACATAGATTTTAAGTCTTCTCATAATGTAACAAATAAACAAAGAATTAGGATTTTAGGTTTCTTCTTCGATAAAATAAGAAAACCTTATTTTGAATTCAAGATTTATTCAAGCTTATTTATTTATTCCAAATAAAATTGAAATTATTCAAGATAAAATACAAGGAAAAAACATTGGAATTTTCTTGGATCAACATATATGGTGTTAAATTTAATACCAATTTATTCAGATTTATTTAATTGCGTAATTTTGGATATATTTTACACAATTAATTTCCTTATAATTTTAACTAATTCTCCAGAATATTTTATTGCTAAAAATACATTATAATATAAAATATTTAGTGTATTAAAGAGCTTTCTACTATTGTGAAGAGCCGTTTTATATACTAACTATTTTATGAGTGTTAAATCTACGTCACTAAACTTAGCTATCACAGATTTAGACGCTAATTACTAGTTTTGGAACACTTTATCGATTACCACTTTAATACGAGTAACAATTTATCGATCATTAATTTTCGTTAACTCAAAAATATCTATGCATCATAAATTTATCACTATGCTATAAAATGTTCACGAGACCTTTTAAAATATATCATATATTAAATGATTCTACCTTACGTTTTAAAAAGATAAGTATCACTTAACAGTGATCCCACTGATAAAATATTGCAGGCACTAATTTCAAAATAAAGTCAAGATTTCCCAAGCGTTAATGCATTAGGAATACTTTATGCTTGTGTCTTTTTCATTAATCTGTAAATATATTGAGTAACACTTAAGCGTGGCATTAATATCATTTTTTTTATAATTCGGAATTTTAAATGAATAATTCTGGAATTTTTAGAAAGGAAAATAAAAAAAAAGAAAATTTTTTTAATAACTTTAGATCCTATCAATTCCTTCTTTTATGCATAAATTATGAACTTAATCATAAAACTGATTTAACACCTAGAAATTATTGAAAAAAATATATTATATATTTACTTTCTGAAATTCTATTGTTTCTTGACTAGAACTAAGAAATATGGAATATTTCTTGACTAGAGCTAAGAAATATGTATACATGAAATAAATATTATTTATCATAAAACTAATTTTCAACTAATACATGTTACATCACATTATACCTAAATTTTTATTTTTTTTTTGAGAGTTCTGAAATCTATAAGATTACAAGATGCATGAATTTAATATTTTGAAAAAATACTCAAAATATTAATTTCATGTATACAATATATTATATCCATGCATTAATTTAAATTTTCACACAATTATTTATTAAGACTCTTCAAAATTAAAATTTTTAATGTGTCAAATATTCTATGAATTATCACATAATTTTCATAATTCGTGAAGCAAAGATATCGTCAAAACTGGAAATGATGTATGACAATTCCTTTTTAATTTTGCAGAAAGGTATCAATAATGATTCCTTTTAAGAATCTTAACTCGTACCTCAATAGGCCTATAAGGTAAATGAGTTTTACTTTGGGGAAGAATTTAGATTTTGCAATATAACTGTGAGTAGCTATAATGCAAGGGATTTTTAACTCTCTTTTCTCTAACTGTAAGATTTCTTATTTATTATCCGCATCTGTTTTATAATCGCCTATAAAAATTGCGCATTTAAGTCCTTTTTATTTTATTAAACTTTACTAGATCAGATATTCAATAATTTTCTTGTCCAGTTGTGTATTAAATATTACTTTCAATTGCTAGATATGAAATGCCTTCATCTCTCTTACATCAAAATTAATTATTCCCATTATACATATTACACCACGTGTTGAAACATTACCAAATATAATTCTCCAATATTAATTTCTCTTTGACATAGTATACACACATTTTCTTTCATAAATAGTCGAACATGATTTAGAATAAAATTTGAAGGGGTTTAGCAAAAACAGCCCGAAAGTAATTTTATAACTATTTCTTTAAAGTAGAAAAAAAAAGTATCACTACAATTTCACATTAATATGATTATATGGAAGTTAATTTAGTGCATTAATTAGGGCGATAGATTTGTGAGACGAGCTAGTCGTAGAAAACACTCAATCCTAATCCAAGCTGTGAATTCCTTTTTCGCTCGTCGGAAGACCAGCTGAAGATGTACTTTGTGAATGGCTAGGCTTGAATCTTATAAGTGTATGCACCTTCGGGATAAACCACTCGGGAGATGCTCGGTTCTCAAGTGTCTACACACTTTTACTGACGTTCACTGTACTTAGATCAATGTAATTCGATTGTTTTTTTTATTAAATGACTATTCTGATTCTCAAACTGAGATACTATTGTTTTGACACATCGCCGTATCTCTTGATTGTAAGAAATTTACCATAAGACATATATAAAATTGTAAGTTTTTTTTACAGATTAATATAAAATTCACATATTAAATTCATCATTTATAAACTCTCTATTGAAGTACTGTCTTAAATACACTTAATCATGAAATAAAGTATAGTATAAAACAAACTTTTTAAATCCACAAAGCACACTCACTTAAAGAATAAATCCTTCTCACGTTAATAATACTAAAGATTTTTTCTTACATCCTGAAAGTATGCCAGAGCCATTTATTTTGATTAAAATTTATTTTTTCTCCTTGCATTTGTAATTACCTACGCTTAGTCAATTTTTATCAATAAATCTTCTACGACAAGTAGCATAAATTATTCTTTCCATCCTGCACTGTTATAAATAATCAATTTTATTTAATTTAAAAAAAGTGTACATTACACATCTATGCGACTGTTTGCTGATTTATCATTAGTAATAATCAATTGAAATAACTATTATTTCTCTTAACGATCTCTTAAAGTAATTCGTTATCCCCATGAAGATAATCATGTCTTACCCAATCGGAGGGCTCTCTTAAATACTTTCATTTCCTTCTCTAAATAGAATATGCCCGAATATCCATCCCTTCGAGCTGTTTAGTTAAAATCTCCATTAAAAGTGTGCACCGTTTACTACATATCTAGGATTTGTTAGCAATTATCTAGAAGCTTGTTTTCGGTCTTCTGTTATTTTAACTTGGCACACCCAAAGCGTGCTGACTAGAGTAATTGCGAAGGCAGTTCGAGTAATTTAGCAGATAATTCCCTATAGCAAACTTGACCTTCAACGAAAAGTTGTTACTGGTACTGATTACTTTTAACTTTATTTCCGTATGCAAACAGAATTTTCGAAAGTAAACATAAATGAGAGATATGCTAGTCGGATCACATTTGTGTTTCATGTTTTCTTTAAGATATATGCGCAGGAAATAGAATAAATGTAAAATACTCTGTTTTAGCAAAAAACAATATTACTCATCCAAAGTATGCATCTATCATGAATCGTTCTTTCTAAATTGAATAAGAATTTAAGTTACAAGAATTTATACCCTTTTATATGAAATTCAATTTAAATAATATTAATTTATAAATTATAATCCGATGAATTAAAATTTTTAAATTGTTGATCATAGAAATAAATATTTTTTTTTTTTTTTTGCATACAACACTTTTTCAGATTGTTATACATTTAATAAGACACTTATAAAATTATAAAATAATGAATATTCTTTTAATGTTTACACCTAATTATGGCATGAAATGCATTAGTATTGATTTATATAATAAAAACTAAAATGATAATACTTTGAGGTTAATTGTTCAAAATTTGAAGTCTAAATTATTTTTATCATGAAAGCTAAAAATCTAAGATCTAAAGATATCTGTTTTTAGAGCTTGCAATTTGATTATATATATTTATTTTTCCATTATAAAATGTAATTTCCGCATTGTTTCTAGTTTATTTATTAGAATTTTGGTTTTAGATGCAAGTAATGCAAAAAAGTGCAAAAGCACTTAGAAATAGTCATATCTGACAAATTATTTCGCAATTACTGGTACATAATGAAAACTTAAATACTCAGTTTAAAATTGTAAGGTATAATGAAACTCTTATTTATTTTCGAATTGAAATTATATCCTTATGAAACTTCTTAACTTCACTTATAATAAAGAATCAAAACTGAAATCATGTTTATGTAGGAGCAAGAACAATTCATATAATTTTAAATTACATTAGGAAAATTAATTAAATTTTTTCCTGTACATTTCATCATTTAAATCATTTTTAAATTATTCCATAATGCATGTGTTAGACGCAAATATTAGATAATTACTTATATATTTAAAGGTTTTAAAGTACAATGGCTAAGGTTGAAACTAAAAAAAATGCACCTTGTGTTATTTATTTCTTATTTGTGTTCTATTTCTCAAGTAAATTGAAGAATACCCTCATTTGTAGAGCAATAGTAGTTAACATATTCAGAGACTTCATAAAATTTTAAGAAAATCAAGAACAATTTATAGTTATAAGGGAGAAACAATCTCGAAGAAATATATTCCTGATTATATTTCTTCGAATATTCAAAAAGAGTTGTACAATTATAATACTTCTGGAATATTGGCCTCAGTGAAAAGGAAAGCAGACTGCGTACTTTCAATTAGGGCTAGTTAAAATTGTAAAAATATAAATAAAAGTTTCTAAACAAATTCTTCAATCCATAAAATTAGATGGGAAAGTTTAATTTTATAAATTAAGAGCTTCAAGGATTGTAAAAGAACTATATTTCTTGTGAAAATTTCCTAGAATTTCCTACATATTTTTCCTTAAATATTTAAAAACTATGTTAGATGGTAGAAAAAACAATTATTGTTCTTGAAGAAAGTAATTTTGAATAAAAATATAACTAAAAAACCTTTAATAAATAAATAAAAAAAAAGACATATACATTTACCTGTTAAGATTTTTTTTTGGAAGAAAAAGTTAAATTCTATGGAATAATCCAATCTAAACTAGTAATCAAAGTTCTTTTTTATTTACGTTATGAAGACACTTTAAAAATTTCCTTTGCTTTTACAAAATGTATTAATATTGCAGAATTATATTCATGGTTCAATATAATACACTTTGCATAAAAAGTCAGAAAAAGTAGTTTTTTTCTTGATTTTCAACATGTACAAAATCAAATCTCATAAGAATTTTTAATTTTCTTCCATCCTATACATTTCAAAAATTGATTGAAAGCTTAAACATTCAGTTACATAGCTTTTTGTAAAATGAAATCAAAGAAAATAAATTTTAAAAACTGTTGCATTTTAATTTCTAATTCATTCTTCAATGCATGATTTTAACTTTTGAGATATTTTAATTTATTTTAATGTAAAGAAGCTTATATATATATGTATAATGTGTGTAATAATGTGTATAATAATATGTATGTCTATTAACGTAATGGCGTAACAACATAATAATAACAATAATATTATCCAATGTAATAATGGCAATAATAATATGTCAATAATAATGGCTGTAATAATATGTATGTGTCAATAATATCTAACCTCAATAACTTGGCAATATTATATAATATTATCGATATAATGATTCAGTTTTGAGGAATTAATGGCGGGTTTGGATTAGAGGGTTGCTTGAAAGTATTTTCAGTTCAGTTTCAGATTCATGATATCTTCTTTGCGATGGGATAAAAAGGCCCACAATAATATTTTACAAAACAATTTATATCATAACAGAAGATGTTATGTAGAAATTTGTCTTTAAGGTGAATTAGAATGAGTTAAAAATTTAGAACTTTTCAGAAAAAATCAATTTTAAGTGAATGATTCTTAAAATTAATTTAATTTAGGTGCAATTGTACTATCTGCTATTATTCTAAAAAAAAATCATTTCTTTATAACTTTACATTAATATTTCTACAACATTTCTGTGATGCATTATTTGTAATTATATTTATTGTTATAAAAAGCATCAGTGATCATATTATGATTATATAAACCAATATATACTGTACTTAACTAAAGAAATTTATAAGTGTTCCGTAAACTACTTTAAGCTTTGTTTTTCAGATCTTTTGCCTCTTTGTAATTTTCTAGAGAAAAAAAAATATCTTAGGCATTTTTGTATACACTAATGACCCTTAAATTATGAGTCGGGTCTAGTTGTTACTCCAGCCGGATATAAGTACCTGTCGAATTTCTTTTTTTTATCAAACATATGTAACCCTTAAGCCTTAATATTATTTTCTATGTTCAACAGTTCCTAGTGATTACTATCTTAGCGTATATAACTTACGACAGAAGTGTGAACTTCAGCTGGTGTTTCTTTTTATCCTCTTTCCTCCTCGCAAACCTAAGATATAAAACAGAAAAAAAAAAAATTAAAAAAATAAGAGCAAATAAAAAGTTACTTAAAGATAGCAGAACAATTGTTTTTTTTTTTCTCTCTTTGGGGCAAGACTGAAGTATTTGTGATAGTCATCGATTAGCGATTACGACTCATGAATAATACATCAACAACCGCATTAGTCTTGAGTTATTCGTATCTTGACATGCCTTTAAAAAAAAGTAATTCTAAGGTGTATTTTTTTCATTCGGAGAAACAGTGGTGATTTGTGGTAACAGAAGAATGTTCTTCCCCTTGTGAATGTATGATTAAATTTTTTAAACTACATTCTACTTACTAAAAGTATTGCATAAATATGCCTGAAAAAGTTCAGTGAAGACACAAAACTATATATTCCATTTTTAACCAGATGTTAAAGAAACCTAGAATTTTAAATTCAAAACAGTAAATAAATATATTAAACATGTATAAATTATAAATAAGCTATGATGGCATTTAGTATGTAGTTTAATATATATAGGGCCAATCAGTATTATATTTTTGTTAAAAATATATAATAATTTATTCATACCATTTTTATAAAAATGTATTCGTTACTAATTTTGTTTTTTATTAAATTAATTTATACAATCATGGATTGCAATTTTTTTGAAATGTTACCTAAAGAAAGCTGTATGGCAAATAAGTCATACATTTTTGATATTTCGAATCTTAAATATGTATAGGTAATTTTTATTTCATTAAATACATTTCTCAAACTTTTAATTCCATTATAGTTGATTTGTCTGTTAGGCATATTTCACAGTGATACTTATTATTTATATTTGTTTATGGAAAAAACAAGTTTTTCTTAACTTCATTATGTTAAATAAGAGGAAATGTTGCAAAACGAATTTTTAACATTTCAAATCTAAAACTAACAAAAAACAGTCTAGATTTTTTTTTATTTTTGTCAGTAGTTTTCCAAGACTTAAGGGGCTTTACATCAAAACTAATTGATAAGTTTCCTGGAAACTTTAAATTACATTGTTAAAATAGTTCTACAGGTCTATTGTAAGAATAGATTCCAAGCAAAAAAAAAAAAAAGTTTTAAAGACTTCCTTAGTTTTCTGATTCCCTTTACAGCTGTGGCTAAGTCAGACCATCCCAAAAAGGGAAAAAAATGTATGAAACAAAAGAAAATGTTTTCCGTTCATGGGCTAAGCATGGATAAATCACCTGTCACCCTTAATTTGTTGCCTGTCGTAAAAGAACAAAGAAATGCATGGAGGCTCGTATATTTTGTCTTTGTAATGCGAGAATATATATATATATATATATTAAATTAATGTAGACTTATATATTCATGTAAAGTAGAAGATATTTCCTTTTTTTCATAATGTTAGGCTTCGAAACTTGTAATGTTTACAATTAAAATATATGCCTATAAAGATTAAACTTCATGATACATGTTAAATAATCAAATTACTTAGATAGTGTTGTAATCTCTTATCCAATTCTATGTATACTAATTATGCACAAAATATATTTGAATGAAATGCTGTACATTTTTACATACTAACAACAAAATAATTTGTACTGTAAATTAAAAGAAATTGGTTCTTCTGTTACTTGAATTAATACAGGTTCAATATATGTGGGCTTGTACATGAATTTGAAATTCCATCATTCCAAACAAATGTTGGGAAGCGAAGCAAGTTAAATTTCTAGTACTTTTCAGTTGTTTGGGATTCCTTTTCCTTGGTGAGTTTCTATCATGACTAAAATAGAACTTACGTGTATTATTTGCATTTATTTCTAGTGTTTTATCAGTTTTTTTTTTTTTTTTAATTTTATTTTCGAGTTTGAAAAATAAAATTTTAGACACAAAGAAATTAAATGTATATAATCCTTAATCGTTTTCAAATAGATATTGTGTATTCTTTTTTTAAAAAAAAATATATTTATTTTAAGAATAAAATTACAAATAATAAAGTTGTTGCAAGGATGAATGAAATATATTCCCCAAAAAATGAATTCTAACGAGATAATTTCATATATATATATTCACATTTCATATTTCTCTAAAATAAAACTCCAATAGTTTGATTTTACAATTTATAGCTACTTTTGGTCAAAGTGGAGAAGTTTATAGATGATTTTAGTATCAGAATTATACTGATACTATGGTCTTTGCATTCAATAACTTCTTTAATACAACATAACCTAGGTAAACTTAAATTATAAGTTTTACTGATTCTGCTACGTTAAGAAAATTAGAAGTTTATGAGTTTAATCATAAGATCAACTGTCTTCCCTTTAATTATTATCACGCAACTCTAATTCCAGAGTATTGTCACCATTTTGGTACTAATGTGTTTTGTGTTAAAAGTTTAATCGACTAAAAAATCAGTTGTTCCAATTAAATACTTTTTAACTCAAAATCTTTTAAGAACTTTCTTCTTTGGATCTGTTATAATGAACATCTGTTATATTGTTATAAGAACTGTTATAATGTGCATTTTTATTAAATGAGAGAACTACTGAGAGGTTAGTTATAAGATAAATTTTATTTCGTTAACTAATTCATTAATTAAGTAAAAGAAATATAATATAATTAGAAAATATTATTTCCTGATTAGAGAAAAATAAAACAATTATTGTGAGTTTTGTTAAAGAACTATTAATTGACTGTACTGCAATCATTATAAAACTATCATAGGAAACAGAGTTCAGCAAATGTATATAGAAGTCCCTTATATAAATATCAAAAATATTTATGTATATGATATATGCATATATATAGGGAGAAAATTGAAAAAAAAATATTTAAATATCAACCTTTGGATAGCTTTATTGCTAATAAACTACAGCTAATACTAATAAACCAAAAACTAATAAACTTACTTACAAATTACATTTTACTTGCAGAATTTTATATCTAGTACCATTAAATAATAAAAACTGAAATTTGTTCAGATCATGAGTAAGCAAAACATGTATTTTTAATATTATGGACTCCATACTATAATTAAAATTCAACGCATTCATCAGAATAATGATAATACTGTTTATATTCACTTTCCTAAATGACATATGAATCAGAAAAAAGTTGTAATTCCAGATTGAAAGAATTGCATTTAAGAATAATTTTATTAGATGCGGTGATAATTAATCTAAGAGATTACAATTCACACTCGTCATATTATTCAAATAGTGGTATTAAGAACCTGGTGTTTATTTTGCATTGTGCATTAAGATTTTTAAACGATATTGGTTTGTATAGGTTGGAATTTATATGATTAATAACGTTTTACCAGAATTATAATTTAAAATATTCTAAAGTCAGTTGGGGCTCTTTTCTGTTATGCACACAACGTTAATTCAATATTAATGCAGATAATTTTAAACGTGAAGCAGTTATGGATTGTTTAATTATGAACGAAAATGTAGCATGTCGTTTCAATTTACAGTTTCAGTAAAGTAATCTCTATTTTCAATCTTAAATAACTGAACTAATTCAACGATACATGGCTTTTGCATTAAAAGAAGATTAACAAAATGTAATAAGCTTTGCAGTTTAGTCCCCTTCATATTATCTGATATAATATTGAATTAGCGTTATAAAACGTAACTAAAATCAGGAAATGGCTCATTCTAAGATACCTTTCAAAGGTAATCCAGCTTATCAACTTCACCAATAGTAATTTACGTCATTCTAAAACGTCGATTTTCCTCTTAATGTGCTCCACATAGCCACTCGTAAGCATTAACCGTCAGCATAAATCCACCTTTTCTATCAGAAATCATTTCCGCCCTAAAGCTCCTCTTTCATTACCTTTTCAATTTAAACTTCAAATTAATTACGAAATCGACGAACTTAACATATTCTGAAAATGATCGTTTCGATCATTTATTCCGTTCATTTAAATAAATTGGTAATTTTGCTGATGGCAATTGTCTTTTGATACCCATTGTGCTAGTATTGTACACATAAGAAAATAGAAATGAAAGATCAGGTTTGAAAATAATGTCTGTATTTTTATTACACTTTTGATTAGTAACGCATTGGTTATACATTATTATGTCTCTTTAATAACGAAACATGTATAAGAACGATTTTGCGATCGTTAAAATGTTATAAGAAAATTAAATCATATGATACATACATTTAATATCATTGAATTTCATATGAAGACTTCATCCAAACAATATTTTTTTAAAATATATTTAATAAGAGTTTTAAAAAAGCTTATTTTATCTGTTCGTACTTTTGTAGGAATATTTAAGAACAAAGATTTGTGCAATGATTCAGGCAAAAAGCTCTTTCTATTCTCTTATAAAATAAATGTTATTTCAAGCGAAAAGTTTTATTTTTAATTCAATGTTTATTTTACCTTCTTTATTCTACTACTCGTTTAAATAAAAAATAGAATTATTACATTACAAAAAGTAAATAAAGAAGTACAAAGGATATCGCTAAGAATTGGAGAGAATAAATAAATGTTTCCAACAAAAGGGTTAGATTTCAATAAATTTGCACACAGAAAAAAGTAGGATTGAGAATCCGGGTATATTTAATTAGAAAATGTTGCTAAATAGAACGTCTAACTAAACTGAAAGTAACTATAATTATAAAATTTTGGTGTTTGAATAGTAAACTTTCTTTGATAAAATCGAAAGAAAAGTCTCATCAAAAGGTAATAAAATTAATTTGTAGAATTTCCAAAAAATTAAAACCGAGTGGTGCTTTAAATTTTGAAGCAAATCATAAATAATTGATTCCCCCAAATAAAATAAAAAATTTAGTGTATAGAAGGTAGTTTCAATCAGATAAATGATAAATATATTTTATGTGAAAATTTCTTTGTCTACAACAAGTCAAAATAGCCCACCAGTTTCTCTAATTAATAATATTATTTGTAGGTTTCTTTGTCTATTGCTAACTCAAAGCTCGTGAATTATTTTTATGTCTACTTGATGAATACTCAAGAATCCTTTATGTGTATAGTTCATGTTCAAGATGGTTACTATTTTGTTGGTTCTTTGGAATTCAGTGGTCAAGTTAATTCATTTATCACTAATTTAATAGCTATGTATTACTTTTATTTGTTCTGAAATTAATGACCAAAACTCTTTGACATTTGATGGGCAAACAAATTAAATATTCAAGATCAACAAGTATTCCAATTTAAGCCCTTTCTGGAGAAGCTATGAACATATTTCTTTTTATAGAAATATTACTGTAATTATATAATCAGATTTAATAACACAGTAAGTTGTAATAAAATTTAAAATATTAATTGTAAGAAGTTTATCACTAGTTGCATTAAATCAAATGAGCTCTTTTGTTTTATTAATAAGAATTTAAAAATTATAAAGATAAATTGAAAATGATAGATGTATTTTCTCTTTCTATCTCTCTGTATGTATATATATGTATTTAACAAACCATTAGTTTACATTTTCTTTTAGTGTTTGACTAATTTAGTGATAGTATGCATCTACAATAATTTTTTACTACATATTTTAGTTTTGTTAGCAATTTTATTCATTTTAAAAGCTTAGCCATTAGTTGGAGACCTATTTCCTTTACATTTTATTGCATATTATTTTATGAATTTCAATATTCAAAATTAATTTATTGATTTAGTAAGTTTGTGTACTGCGAAAATTATTAATTTCAAATTGATCACTTAGTGTTGTATATCTAAATAAATTTAATTTCGCAGAGAATATATTTCCACAAAGTATTTTTAATTTTGTAAAATCAATTAATAGTGTTGGCTATTTTAAGCAGTATAAGATTTCCCTATACTAGAATAGTAAGGATGCGAGTTATACACGACAAATTTCTTGTGAAAGAGGAATTTATTATATTTTTTTTAGTTTACAAAATATTCCTTAAGTAAGCAATAATAGGAATGGACTATTGAAATTTATAATTGTTTATTTTGTTTTACATTTTTTCATCATTTCCTGAATGAAATGTCAAATTTTTATTCTCTTTTTTTCGAATCTTTATTATTCTTGGTCTATGCCATTGATTATGATGTAGTTAATGGAGGTTGTAATGGTGAGATCCATTAAATTGTTTTAAGCACACTTTATTCACTGCAAAATCTGAGACTGTATTTAAATTTTATTTTTTCAATTATAGTTTTTTCTTAAGTCTCTTCTCTTGAGATTTGCTTTGTTTTATGTATAGCTTTGTATTTAAATTTATTGTAAGTTTAAAATAATGGGTTATGTTTATTTTGAATTTGATTTATTACATACAATTCGTATTTCAGTAAATTTATGGCTTTATTCAAAAATAATATTATATATATATATATATATATATGAAGAGATGTTCAAAAATCAACTGGTATGGACCCATATGATTTCTTCCTTTGGGGATTTGAAAAAAATTAAGTTTATGCGTCACCATTATCAACAAATTTATGTGAACTTAAGCAATGAATTTCTGCTGCTGGTCTTTCAATTACTACAGATATTTTACAGCGTGTTTGTCAGGAATTTACATATCGAATTGAAGATATGCATATAATTAATTTTATATATGCATAAATTAATTGAAGATATGCATAAATTAATAATTTATTAACATGAAATAATTGGAAAAAAAATCTTAAAATTTATTAATATATATCCATAGTTCCAAAAAAGGTGAAAACATTATACTGGGCATTAAATAGATGGAATAAAAACCAAATTATAAAATCTAATTTAGCTAAATAGTAAAAAATTATTAAAATTGAAACATATACATTATAAAACCAAAGAAACGTAAATTAAATTATTATAATTCTTGCATCCTTTATTCAGATATTCCATTCCATATCTGTATGTCTTAGATGGTCGTTTTTTTTATGGGAGAAATATAGCAATCTGTACTATTATACCAAGCAGTTTTACATAAACCGAAATTACTATAATACGAATGAAATCAAATCCACCCATAAAATAATTTCTAACATATTTCTTCTGAAATTTTCTTTTCTTTAAGATTAAATTTCATCCTAGTGAGAGCCAAATAAACTCAGAAATATTGTGATTTATATCTGGTATCGTTATCTATGTTCCAAAAATTTAATTACTTAATTATTTCAAATCATATAAAGATTGAAATCTATTTTAGTTAATGATGATTTTAGAAAAATGCACATATAAATATTCTATCAATTTTAAGTAAGTTTTTTAAAGAAAGAATAAGGAAATTATCATTAATGCAACTAATGAAAGCTTCTTATATTATCTTTTTATAAAGCATTTGCTCCCATCTTTTATTAAATATATTAACTAATTTATTCCTAAAGATGGTAATTTAAATTTTATTATTTCAGAAAGGCTCCTTATTAACATAATTAATATATTTATCTCCTTTATCACAAATGTTATTAACTATTTGTATCTTCTAGTTTTATATTCTACTTAATTTGTATTTGCATTGAAAAAAATTATAAATATGAGTTAGCAGATATGTAAATTAGATTCATCTTCTTAATCTGTTATAATACAAGATATATATATCAATTTAGTATATCAAATGATCTTTATCGTTTATCAACTAACCATACTAAGCTTTCAAACAAAACCCTAATTACTATTCTCAATTTACTTTCGAATTCATCACATTTCAGTTCCCTTAAAAGATAGACTTAGACGCCGCTCTTTCAAAAGGGACTATCTTCAACAAGCAATGATAATAAAACCGACTTCCGTCTCAGTAGAAGCTTTGATGCTTTTCCTGTGGAAGACATAAGCCTTATTTTTGCTTCAAGTCCCTCCCATCTTAAGTGACAAAGTCTGTGTTTTAATTAGATTTGATTAACTTTCTGGCTAATAAATTACCTCTTGACGGCTTCCGTATTGTTCTAAGAGATTTAATGAAGATGCTATTTCTACGAGAATAGAAAAGTTTCTATTTCTTTCGAAGAGTGGAAAATCGCAGAAAAGTAATCAGTTCCTTTTGAAATGTTAGATGATGGCATTTAAGGAGTTGATTAATCGTACGTAAAATAGTTCAAAATGAGAAATATTTTAAATTGAATTAGGTGTCTAGCTTAGATGCTATATTTCAATGTCAAATTAGATATTATGTATGATACGCATGAAGATGTATAAATGAAATATATTATTGATGCAAAAATTATGTGCTGGAAAATAGTTCCTAAGATCACTGAAATCCACTGTTTGGTGGAGGATATTTGTTTACTAATTTAAAATGCATGCTTTATTTTGTTAATAGTTAATATAAGCTTACGATTTCATGAAAAAAATAATATTATCATTTATAAAGAGGAATACACTCCTCCAAATACACTGAATTAAAAAAAACATTCAACACCAAATAAATATAGCGAATTGAAAATAACTTTCCAATTGCTTTAGTTTGTATTAATGCCTCAACAGAAGCAACACAAGGACTATTGGCGACGACCTCATAATTTTGAACCACGATCAAGTGAAAAAGACGGCACCTGAGTTGGTACCCATTCTGTTATCTTCCACACCACGCCAACGGCAGAACTTTGGGCTCCGACAGATTTATCGTGCATCAGCCTCGGCTACAAGACAGGTCTTTAAAGGCCAAAGCTCGAACTCGCGACTGAACGAAACCCGCCGGCCACGAATCCGAAACCATGACCGCTAGGCTACCGCGGCACATTCTAATTGTTATTTTTATAAGCTAACATTTGTGGGCATAATTTAAAATTATTTTATTCCCTCAATATTGTAACAAAAACCTATTTATATTTTTCGTATACGATTAATTTTTGCAGTGCTACCTACAGCCTTTGCATTTGTTTTATTTATAATAATCACTGTAGGAGGACAAACTTTTTCATTCATTTATCTTATTTAATCAGTTTATAAGAATATGGAATATTTACATTTTGTATATTCTTATTTTTTTAAAATTTTATACACAAACACGCATACAGAACCCAATCAATACACACGCAATGTGTGTACAATCACATATCCAAAAATGATAATGAACTACTGATAATGTGAAGATCAGAATGACAGTTTCTTTCATATATATAACACTATTGCTATATTGATATATATATATTCTGAAAAATTTATGAAGGAATAAATTACATACATATATATACATATATACATACATATATATATATATACAAACACAATCTAATCAATACACACACAATGTGTGTACAATCACATATCCAAAACTGATAACTTATAATGTGAATATCATATTCATTAACTAACTACTTATAATGTGAATATCATATTCATTAAATAACTACTTTTTGAATGCCATTCTAAAAGTAGTTATTTAATGAATCTGATATTCACATTATCATTAGTTCATTATCATTTTTGGATATGTGATTGTACACACGAGGGAGGTTCCGTCTACGAACTATGCTGATACTTCTGACTTTAGAAGTATCGAACATATTGTCACATTACTTTTAATAATTAAATACGGAGGAAAAAGTTTTTCCCTTACAGTATTATAAATATCGTAATCTTTAAAACTATGCTTTACCTAAATCATTGAATAAATTTCAAGACGTTAATTCATTTATTTTAATGTTTCGTTTTAAAATGTCAATCACTAAATTCAAATTTAGGCTACTTTATTACTTTCATTTATCATTTAATTTCATTTAAAAGAAATTAGTAATACAATTTTAGTCATATTAATCTATATTTATTTGATTTTTGTTAAATATGTTTAAATCCCATTTCCTCCTTTTGATATGATTTGGAAGCTTAGACTTAGTAGCTAAGGTTATGTCTACGTCACTTAACCGAGGATCGGTGTTACAAGATTCGTTGCCAATAGACCTTCAATCTTCTAAGTGTGACATTAATGCGCAATCCAGCAATGTTTACTTATAACAATTACTCTTAATTTTTTTGGAATTTTAAGAAGAAAATTGAATATTATTTCACTTAGAAGAGTTTCTCAGACTAAATTATTCATAGAAATGTATTATTCTGCTTTTAAAAAAAATCATTATTTTAATATAAAACCATCAAAAAGATTTTGTTTTATTGTAAAAGTAACACTGTGACCGGCATAAATTTTTTACTTATTTTTGAAATAAATTTTTCGGCTGAGAACAAAAATTTAATTCAAAAAATATTATAATATTACTATAATTCTTTGGATTTATTTAAAGTTAATATTTTACTTATTAGCTTAAATATCAATATTCCTCTTAGTAAAGCGTATCATGAAGATAATAGAAGAAACAGAAGTTAAAACTTCTCATATTACTTGTCAGAATATTAGAAATATTTATGTTGCAGTCACTCGAACTTTGTTTTTGCTTTTTAAGTTGCTTTTGGTATTTTGAAAACTGAATCTCTTTCAAGTTAATTTATATCCTATATTAAATATATTATAAGCAAATAAAACGATCTCTGGATGGTATTTAGATTTTCAGATAACAAATAGAATAAAATGAAGAATCCTATCTTACTCTTTTCTAGTAAATTCTGTTAGTTTCTTATCAGCTCTTCTATCTCCAGGCATGGAACTTAAAATCTCCCTGGGAATACACAAAAATTATACAGTTGATTTAATTTAGAAAAATTGATTTTAAATGCAGTTAATTGTGTAACAGATAATATTACTAACACCCATTTTATCATACATGCGTAAAATTTTGACAGTAAAAGAGTCTTAAACTCTTTCAATGAAAATGCAGGAAAATTATTAAAATTTTGAATATTAGTACACTTTATCATTATAACAATTTTAAAAATATTTAATACATAAACAAACAAAAAATGTAGTTTTCTTTTTACATGGAATAAATTATCCAGTGAATTTTAGTACATATATTGCTTATAAATATTGAATTTTTTAACATCTGCTAACTTTTTTTTGTTAAGCTCCCTACAAAAGAACTTACTATTGGGAAAAGAATATAACCCCTTCCAGTTAACAGAACATTTTTATTTTCACAAGCAAAATAAAATTAAAGACAAATCATTGTCAATGTTAATAACGAAAATAATAGAAACAGACGATTCTCCTCTAAGAATCAGCTATTAAACAACGCATTAAAATTCGAGCCAACGATAATCCTTTAAAGCAGACAATAATACTTTGTAAGGGAATTAGAATAAAAGCAGATGATAAAACATTAAATTAAATATATCGTAACAATGTAAATATACCTTAAGTTGCTAAATGTAATTTTTATGATTATATTGCATTATAATGTCAGTTATTTGAACCTAACACTGAGTATACTTTATTTTAAGCCCACGCATTTTTTGTTGATGCAATTTTTTCGAAACTGCAAGTATTAGCTCTTGTTAAATGAAAACTCAAATTTAGAAAGATAAATATGTATTTATTTATCGATATGTGTAATATATATTTCTTTAGTTAAGAAAATTCTTTACAGGAATTGACTGTACTTCTAAATAATTGATGTTTAACTCAGTTGTATTTAGTAAATTAAGTAATATATATTTTTATGCTTTATATTAATTTAAAGCACATTTTCTATATTTACTTTCCTATGCATTTTTTTTTTTTTTTTTTTTTTTTTTTTGAAAAATAAAAAAAACTATTTTGATGCAATAATATGATAGTTCTACATATTACATTAGAACTTAAAAGTATAATTTATTATTAAAAAAAGATATAAATGTCTTCAAATATTTAAATATGGCCTGTATGATATCAAACATTATAAAATTAATACTATTTGATACTTTATAACATTAACTAAGCAAAATACAATTTTACGAAAATTTACATAAAAATATGTTACATCTATAGTTTTTTTTTGGTACGTTTCCGTTAAGACACTCATGGGCACCATTTGCACAGTGCAAATGCATTTTCCCGCTTTTCCAGCGTTGAAACTGTGCCTGTTCATGTTTGAACTGTGAACCCCCCTCCCCCCACACCCTCTTAGAACTGATGACTGCTAAATGTTTTAATTGTATATTTTTTTTTATCTGCATGATCAATATACCTCATTCCCCCAATACCTTTTTAAAGATATATAATAATAACATTGAGTTCCTCAAAGTATTAAAGGAGGGGTGTTGGCGATGACTGATTTTTTTTCCCCACCAAGTGGAAGATATATCACAGGCAACCGCAATAGTATTGCGTTGGGAGAGAGTGAATTCGTACAACACAATTTGATTTTATTAACGGAAAAATACTTTTTTTCTTATAAATTCAATTTTTAAAAATGTTATTTATTGTTTATCTTCTGTATTAAATCAATGCTTATAATCAACTATAATGATAAATGGAGGAGAAAAAAAATCACTTACACATTCGGTAAATGTGCCTTTCGACCACACGTAATGCACCTAAAAGAAATTTTTTATAAAATAACGTCATTTTCTTCTATATATATATAATACATAATAGCATCAGTAATAATTTATATATATATATATATATAAGACAAAAGTCTCACTGGTCTCATTTTGAATAAAAATACAATTCACGTGAATATTGGTAGAAAGAAATTGTTTGTATGCCGATAAATATAAAAGATAATTGTATTTATTTAATTTTCCTCATAAGAAATGAATTGTTGGAGCTGGTATTAACAAATCAATAATTTAATCAAATAAAAGAAAATTAATCAAAAAAGTTGGTAATTTTTCAAATGAAAATACGTATTCTTTTTACTATTTAGATAAAGTATTACAAGTCTTGACTTTGTTCATAATAAGATTGCTTTTACATGAAATTCTGGGATGTCGTAAACAACAGAGATTACGTTTAAAATATTCTTTATAAATTTAATTTTAAGGTATTTATATTGAACAGCAGCAACAAAAAATGATTATTAGTTCAGATTAATTAAAATTTTAAAAAAAAAAGTATTTTCTTACATTATTTGTTAAAAATCATTTATTCACTACAGCTTAAGAATTCATCGCTAAATGCTGACGTTTACTAAGCCATATTTCGAAAACGCTTCGATACTAGCATTTTCATCTTATTAAACGACGAATTTGCCGAAGCGATATAAAATGTGAGAGTAAACTAGTTTTTCAGCCACGATGAAAAAATGGTTTATTAACAAATATGCTTAAGATATAGTTAAAAAAGAGTAAGGTTCCCTTACAAAAATATATTATTAACTTGAAAACAAGGAAATACATTAAACATATTACCAAGATTCCCCTTGAGCATATTACTCACTTTAAGGAATATATATATATATATATATATATAAGGTTGTATTCAGAGTGATTCATCCAGTTTTAAAATTTAATATTTTCAAAAAAAAAAAAAAGAAAAAAAGACACTTAATGAGAAGTTACACATGAATGCAAAGGTAAGCTATGGAAGTTTTATAACGTGAAAAAAATAGATGACCTTTGCGTGTTCTTCGTGAAGTTATATAACGAATGGCGTTTTAAAACTTTCGCGGAGCTACTTAGCAGTTGAATCAGTTATAGGGGATCAGAGGACTTGATGTTACTCTTCTGGTCACCTAAGTCACCTGATGTGAGCCCGTGTACTTTCTTATCTTGGGGGTTGCAAAAGGTAAAGTGTATATGCCACCATTACCCACAAACTTATGTGAACTTGAACAACTGATTTCTGCTGATGTATAATAGATTTTACAAAGCATTTGCAGGAATTTACGTATAGAACTAGCATTATGCATGTAACTAAAATAAGTTATAGCGATCAACCATTAAAAAAAACTCCTTTATTTTACCTTTGCATTTGTGTATTACTTATTATTCTGTGTCATTTATTAATGAAAATATGGAATTTTGATGAATTATTTTGAATAATCCAGTATTTTGCTTAGATAAAAACTACTGGAAAACAAAGAAGTCATTGAAATTCTCTATCCGCCGAGCTCTAACTTGAATATATGAGTATGTTGGTACATTTCATTTAGAAGTTTTTTTTAAGGCTAAATTGATCATTTTCTCGTCTTTAGCCTGCAAATGCCTAAATATTTTGAATTCCGTTTATTATTTCTTCAGATTCTCTTTTGAAACTGATATTAATTACATTTTTTAGAAATTGTTAATCGTGAAAATTAATATATAAGGATCACACAAATATTTTCGTGTATAAAACACTACAGTTGTATACTGTTTTGATGTATTTCATTCCATTTAGAAAAAAAAAATATTTATAATGATATAATTTGAAATTATCTTAATTGCAAACATAAATTACGTAGATTGATCATATAATGCACATATCTGAACCAAATATACTACGCAGAAATTATTTTAACTGAACTATCATGTTCGAAAAGACATATCTACATTAAAACATTAATCAATTAGTAGTAAATACTTATTTCAAATGATTTATAATTATAATACTCGTCCTAATTCGAATGTCGTTGGATCCGTAATAATAAATTTATAATTTAAGAAGGAAAAAAAAGGGAATTATACTTCATAATATTGTAAACAATGTTTGTAAGTACTTTTAATGGTTATGCTTAAATGTAAAGCTGCCATTCATTTACACAAAATTTTCTATTAGTTCATCATTTAAAGTGATTTGCAGAGTAACTTAAACAAAAGTTATGCAATGTTGAACAGGATTCCTCGTGCGCACATTTGTGTGCGGCCGTGTTGGTACTACTTAGTGCGTTGGATGCCTAACTACAAGCCCTCCCAACTCAGGTTCAATTTAAGTGTTTTCAGCTTTGTTAGAAGTCATGGGTCTACACAATCCTTTATCCTTACACGATTGATATATAAGTACTTAATTTTCTTCTGCAGTCCATCGTCGGAAGAGCCATTCGACCTTGACACAAGCTATTAATTAGCATATATATATATATATGTGTGTATGTGTGTGTGTGTGTATATATATATATATGTGTGTGTGTGTGTGTTTGTATATATATATATATATATATATATATATAATGATTACATGCAAGTATGCATTATTATTTATTTGTCACGTATGAAAATAGTTTTATTTTTGCTGCAAAAAGATCCCACTTAGCAAATATGCTCTTTAATAACATTCATTTGTTGAAATTGACATTATTACTTTTGCATTGCACGTTTTAGATTAATTGATATGGCTCAAGTTAAAGAAACAGCCATGAAAAATTAGTATTTTTTTCCCCATCAAAAATTATTTTTGAAATAAACTATGCAAATAATTTATTGTCGGTGATATGGAATCTAATAGTGCAATGTAGCATTTCATACATTTTGAGAGAATAAAATTAATGAACATACATACACACACAACATATATATATATATATATATATATTGTTTTTAACACATTTGACAAATGTGATCGCTTGTTGAAAGGGTGATATGCATACCAATCTACGAATATCTAATTCATATAATTACAATCATTTTATGATATATTTAGTTATTTATAATTATTTGTATAATTATAAGCAAAGTTTTAAATAATTAACTATAAATTCAGAGCATTATGTGAGGATAATTTGCTAATGGAAATTAAACTTTTTATTCTTCATTACGTAAGAAAAAACCATTTGTATTCTCATAGTAGTTTATATGTTTATTACTCTGTCTTCTATCCTAAAATTCAGCATGAATCTGTATTTCTCAATACAATTATATCATTAATAAATTATTCGATTATAAATCTTTAATACCCTTAATTACCTTCCGAAACATATTTGAGATGCATGCAGTAAATCAGTTGTTACATTTTGCCCTAATTGAATAAAATGGTTATCAGTCATTTGTTGCAGTTATTTGAAAAAAAGAGTTCATGTTCGAATATAACACCCCGATGGGTTAATAATAATTGAAACAATATTATACTAATTAGATTACTTTGTGATTCCAGCAGCATCGGGATAAATGATTTTTTTGATGATGTCTTGGAGATTTCTGACGGCAATGGCAAGATGCTGCAGGCCTTGACTGAAAACACCTTGTCTTTTCGCTATCTCTTCTTCCGCTGCTTTTACACACAATTTCTTCAGATTCTCTTGGTTAATCGATTCGCCTTGAGATTCTTCCTGTGTAATGATTCAGAATAAATAGATTTGTTTTATTTATTTGGCCCTAATGCTGAAGTCACATTCACCGTAGAGGAGCCTTGATGGTAGATAATGTTATAACAAGTTAATCAATAGATAATAAATGTGAGAGATGGGGAAAGGAATAATTCTTTTATTGAAAGTTGGTTTATTGCTATAGGAAATAGCCCCAGGAAATGTGTAGTGCTTGATCATTTATAAGGCGTATGATTCACTGCGAAATCACGAAAAATCAACAATTCCAAACAGGAAATATATTGAAGGAATGAAAACTCTCATACGAGAATATTGATGAGATCTATGAAAGAAAATTCACATGTGTGTATTTCTTCATTTCTCAAATGAGTCCTATTAATTAAGTGTTTTTATGTATTTTTGAGGCAACCACTTTTTAATAGTAAGTAATATCGTCCACTATAATTAATACTAATGCAGTTGACAAGATCAATCATGTTTAGTACTAGTTTTCTAGATTATATACCTGGTTCTGTGAGGATGAACGAACTGGATTATATTATATTATATTATATATGTGTGTGTGTGTGTGTGTGTGTGTGTAAATGTAACACAGGTTTTTTTTTAAGATATAGGTTTAATTTTTATATTAAATTTACGTATTACAATAAAGTTATGCCCACGACAAACAATATCTATTGAAATTTAATCTGCAATGTATCGCATATTTTTTAAATTTGATTTTCATTTAAAGAGCCGCTTTACTCATGCAACGATAATTTAGAAAACAAAAACATTGAAATTGGAATAAGTTGCATGTAAGACAAATTTCTGCAATCGAACGTAATAACTAAACTTCTCCCCCCCCCCAAATATTAAACTTTTATTGAATAAGAGTTCGAACAACATATTTTGATTACTTAATACTTTAAAATTTACATGATGATTTTTACTTTTTTGAAATGTGCAAAATGGATAATGAAATTGAAGTAAATTTAGTTTTCATTCGTTATGTCATAATATTATCTTTCAAAAGTTGATTTACTTTTGCTGTGAAATTTAACAATAATTTCATACTACAAATATTGCTTGCGCCCTGACTAACTATCTAGTCAATTCTAAAGATAAATTATTTTTACCGTGTAAATGTACACGATAAATAATTGCAACACCAATGAAGGAATTATCTGACGAGAGCCAGAATCACGTGAAAAATGAAGACATTTGGATATGCAAATGATTAGTATTTCATTGCCTTTAGACATCGCAGGAGGGATAAATGACATCCTGAAGTACTGCATAAAACATAATTTGTGCAGTGTATTTGTATTTCTCATTCGGTAAGAGCTTTGTCAGCTCAGAATTTGCTTAGAACCACATGTTATGCCTCGAATAAGAAGAAGAAATGCTTACTAGCAAGTGTAGGAATTCGATAAGGGCAGGATCATTGTCTAGATAGACTATGTATTATCGTACCGTGATACTGCTCTCCTCAATGGTCAAAATCCAACTACTACCATGGGAATTCGGAATCAATGGAGTGCTCAGGGTTGTACCGAACGGCAAGCAGGATCTCTACATCCTCCCGTGACTAACGCCCTAGAGGACAGATACATTGTGACGGCGGTCTTGCAAAACCGTGCAGTATATTAAGGACTCTTAGCCAGGAAATGTGTATGTTTACATCACGCCCTGTATCCGCTCGTAGGGTGCGGTGACGTTTGCAGCCGCTTGGACAGTCAACAAGATAACCTTCCTTAACTTCGACTTCCCTTGGATATGCATCATAGAGAGAGAGAGACAGCGTCAAATAACAAAGCTGGTTATAGAATTGAAACTAGTCACATTTGCAGACGAGTCTCGCTTCTGCGTGTAGTATTCTGATGACCATGTACGTGTCTGGAGGCTCTTAGGAGACTACTCGTTGACTGCTTGCATTCGATATTGGCGTAGGGGCCCTTCACTTGGTGTGTTGGCTTAGTTAGCCATTGGGTACACGACACGCACATATTTTGCTCTGATCGAAGGTAATTTGAACGCATATTTGTATATTTGTGACGTCTTACGTACAGTGGTTGTGCATTATCATCGAGGCAAGACCACATGTTGCACGTCGTGTTCTGATCTTCCTTGATGCACACGGGTTTCTATGAATAACCTGGACATTATTTTCTCCAGATTTTTCACCCGTCGAAAACATATATTCATAGATTGCTGACAGACTTGCGCGCCACCTCTCTCGACCTAATACGGTTCATAGATTTGTAGCCCAGTTCATCCAAGTTCAGTTAAACTCCATACCTAACAGGGTATGGAGCCTTTTCACCTGTCTGGGCTTAGCGCTTTCTGTTAATTTCGCACCCATGTAAACCCTCAAACTCCTTGCTAATTTTATCATTTTGCGTTCATGCTGAACTGTTTACATTCGATAAACTTTTTTTGTATTTACTTTCCTTAATGGTGTTGCAATTTTAATGGTCAGTAGAGTAGTATAAATTATTTTTTATGGAATAAGAATAACATGTAGCTTTTATTATCCTCATGAAATGTTCAAGAAGAAATATTAATACACTTTTTATAGTGTAAAAATTTGAAATTGGAAAATATGAATATTTAAAAAGTAATAATATTTATAATTCCCTTCTACCATACAATTATTCATACCAAATTTTGTCTGCTTTGTATTTGATTGTGTAAGTCGTATAACAAAACCAATTTTTCATTTTCAGTTTCTTTATTTAGAAGCAAACATACCTTTTTCTTTAGCTTGTTACCTAACAGTGCAATAGCTTCTCCTATCTCTTCCATCGCTTCTTCAAATTCGTCTCGATCCAAATCAGAATAAACTCTCTGTTCTTTCTGATCTAAGAAATCCTTAGAATAAAGAAAACAACATTTACGACTTATTAAATAATAAAGTAATCAATTTTTTTATGTATATTCATTATCACGAACACGAGTGTACTGTAAATCGAATTTTATTGGAATCGCATCATTAAGAGGATAAATATAGTTTCATAAATTTGTTCTTTAGCCCTTTAAGCGGTCAATTATTTTACCAGAAATGCTTCCAAAAGAGGCATATTTTTTATTGCATATAATTAAGTACCATACTACGATATTCAAAATATCATAAGAATATATTTTACCTCCAAGTAAGAGGGAAAATTAAAATAAATAATTTGATTGGTGGATTCTCCCTCCATTTTTTATAACATAATATAATTCCAAGAGGGGAAGAGAAAAAAGAAGAACTCAAATCTTCATCAGAGCTGAGCTCACTACATGAGTCATCTGAGGAATAATCCAAATAATTAGAAGAAATATCTGTATCTGTATCAGAATGTAGTTCATCATCTAACAAGAAAGTATTTTCGTCGTCTATTTCATCCATAATTTCCATAAGGTTCACAAGCACGGCATACAGTAGAACAAAAAATTCAAAGAAAAGTTCCCGCTTTCCCGCTACATAGAAAAATCCGGATGAAAAGCATTTCATTTACATGGGCAAGTCACGCCATCTGTTGAAAAATAATAATACT
Organism: Nephila pilipes; assembly: GCA_019974015.1. Lineage (NCBI taxonomy): Eukaryota > Metazoa > Arthropoda > Arachnida > Araneae > Nephilidae > Nephila > Nephila pilipes. Next base: position 104,975 of record BMAW01026905.1, on the reverse strand, counting down.
AAATAGTCTCTTTCAATAATGAAAAATGCGGGCAAACCAGAAAAGGAAAGGAGAAAATATCGATGCCCGTACGCCGTACGGGCAAACCAGATGAGGCCAATTTCGGGTAGCACGTACACTGTACGGGCAAATTGCTTAAAGGGTTAATCTTATAATCTATTTATAATTGACTGAATCCTTGTTTTGTTAACGTCGCTTTAAAAAGCAACACGAACTGTAAGACAATCTGATCTAGAAAGATTATTTGTTAAAGCACATGTTATTAGAAAGCATTGATTTTATGCTATATATATATATATATATATATATATATATATATTGTGTGCGCGAGCGCGCGTGCGTCTGTGTGTGTATGTGTATAGTCAAGAAATTCAAATCAGAGATATTACCTTTTGATCTTCATCGTCATTGATTTCTGTTATTTTTCCTGTCACCTTCATTGGTGCTATTTTTCTTTTCAGCTTCATTGGTGTTATTTTTCTTGTCAGCTTCATTTCAAGTTCTTCCATACGTCGAATCACCTGAAAAACAAATTAAAGGAGCTACTGAGAAGCAATCGTAATGCCTATTCTCATTAGGTACTTACAGAATGGAAAATATTCGGGTTTAAAACTACGTTTTTTTCTTGTCTTTGAGTGATGCTTCAGAATAATAAACCCATTTGAATATCGTTTTGATCCTGGACAAAAAAATGCTTTACCGCCTAATTTAATCCCAAACAATGCAGTTCAGCTAAGCGTAATATATACCTCTATTCTGAAACAAAATAATTGTTAAAGACTTTTTTAGAACATTAAATTCCTTGAATATTACTATTTTTGTTTTGACTTCAGGGGAAAATTGGATGGTGGCTTTTCAGACTTTTTTATTATTTTTAAGGTCAATTTAGTAGTTACTTTGCTTCGGAATGTTTTTTCCTCCTTTGAGTGAATATTTCTTTGGTATTTCCTTACTTCGTTTATTTTGAATTTTATGCTAAAGTCGGTACAGAAATTCTTTTTGCCATATTCTTAAAACCTTTCGGGAAAGAAAGAAATATACAAATTTTAATGGATATAATTAAAACAAATATTTCTGTCATTAACCTTTCTCAATTTTTTTTTATTTATGAATAAAATTTTTATTTCTTAATGTTTGATTATTGTTTTAAATTACAGCAACTTTCTAGATTCATGATATTCTTTTGTCTCTTTAAGTGATTAGTTAATATTTAATATATTTTGGTAAATTCCAAACGTGGTTTATATTAAATTTGACGTTCAAAGCATTATTTAAAAATGCTATTTTCTTTTCTGTAGTTACGCGAATTATACTAGGGAAGCTTTCAATACATATTTATTTTCTCAATTTTTTAAAAATAATTTCCAATGCATTCAATACACCTCTCCAACTTCTGAAACTGATTCTTAAACCATCTCTGCCAATCTTCTCAAAGCATTAAAGCCCCATTATGGTCCCAAGTCCTGAGAAGGTTCTTTTCGTTAAGAGAACACATCCCTTTCAGCTTCATTTTAACACGCGGAGACAGTGAAAAGTTACATGAAATTAAGTATGGACTATAAGGAGTTTTCTCAAGATTTTTCTGTCGAAAACAGGTTAAATATTTGGTACAGGTGTTGAGTGGAATGTTGTCATTATGGAGGAACTAAGTGACCAATCTTGACTTTCGCCGCATGCCTACAGTATCCTCCATCTGCTGGTAAGTCACTTGTCTGTTTCCACTTGTCTGTTGAATTATAAATTCGGTTTCGGTTATTATTATTTTGAAAAACCGTATAAACCGAACCCTCATCTGTATATCTAAACAAAGTGAATTTACTGTTGACTACAAAGAGTTGCTCATAAAAATGTAAATAAATGTTAGCAAGATGTCTTCTAGATGGTTCAATCTGTGGTATTTTTTTCAATTTGTTTACTTTTGCTATCATTGTAAAAAATGTAATTTTCTTTCAAATATGAGTTAATAAGATTTTTAAATTTCTCACGAGATTAGAACTATAAATTTATAAATATTTTTAAATTAACCAAAAATAAATTAAAATTAAATCTTCATATACACAACGCGACATTGAAAATGCAACACCAAAAAGGAATGGGCAGGAAGGGATGAAACTCTCGGCAAACAGAGATGACGAACAACAAGATATCTTTATTTCGAATTAATAAATATAATACAGAGCGAGAACAGCCAAGACGGTGATACACGGAGCAACACGTCTAAATACAGATTCAATGAGAGTACGATTGCGTCCTGTGGAATGGCTTTCCATTCCCTGTCAACCATTTGCCACAGTTTGTCTTCTCAAGACGGCAATGACAGGTCTGCAAATGGCGTCCAATCACATCCCAAATGTGTTCGATTGGTGAGAGATCAGGAGAGATTGGTGGCCAATGAAAAATTTCACATCTTACAGAGGACAACGGCCGATGCGAGCTGTGTACGTTCGGGTATTATCCGGCTGATTAAGGGCATCAGATACCCCCTGAAAGGAGGGCAGTGTGACCGACCACAGCCCATTTCACGTATCATCGGGCCAGCATAGTGCCTTAAATACGAACTAGAGGTGACATGGAATCGCAAAGCGCTCCAAACCATGATCTCAAGTTGTAATGTGGTGCAGCGTTCCACATTGCTACCAGATTAGACCTGTTTCTACTTCAACGCCACATACGTACGTCAACATCATTGGAGAAACAGAAGAGTGACTCATATGAGAACACAACCATGTGCCTTTCCATTGTCCATATTGCTCGAACCCGGTACCATTGCAGACGTTGGAATCTTTGCAAAATAACGGTCTTTAAAATGTATGATAGAAATGTATGATAATGATAGAAATGAGTAGTTCTGAATAGTGAATGTGTAGAGAATTCTTATTAGCATTAAATAAAAATATATCGATATACTTTTATTAATAATTACTCTTTTACAATACTGCGGATTCCTTTATTCTACGGCTCCCTGAAACTACTTTAACCACATTAATAGCTGTAATGTACAACATTATTAACCTAAGAATCAATTAATATGTAGACTAAATTCTAATCCAGATATCTTAATTATTTATCAGTAATAATTAATAATTTACGACACCTGGAAAGCATTTTGTTACTCGAACGTCATAAAATAATTGCCAAAACAGAAAGTGAAATTTAGAAACCAAAATAAATGGGTCAGAATCTGAAAATGATAAGTCACGAGTTGGGTAGAAGTACACTAATAATTTTTTTTTTTCTTTTTAAAAAATTAATTTTTAGCTGTACATCGAAATTGTATCAAAATTATCAGAAAAGCAATATGATTTATATCAGAGTTCAATTGAAACAATGGTTACCGTTTAGATGAAAATTCCCAGGCATTCTAGTTTGGATTTGGTAAGTCATTCATCATTTGCAATGGATGTATTAAAAGTATGTGCTCATACATGGAATTTATTCTTGAAGGATTTATTAATAAAACTTTTGATAGTTTTATAAAATAATAACTATTAATAAAAATTACCATATACGACTAAATATCTTACCATTTTCAATTTTTTGCCTAAATTATTAACCGTATTAAACAAATCTGGTTCAGAAATGGACCATATTTCACTACCGGTGTCTTCAGTATCAGTTTGAGCTAAAAACAAACCAAATTGTTTAAATGAATCAAACTGTGCTAAATTTAATTGAAACAATAATTAAAAAATAATTTGTTTGGACAAAAAAAAAACTAGTATTTCATACGTAACAAGTCTTAAGAATTAAAGAAGAATACACTTTTAACATAAGAATTCTGGAAATGAATATAGATTTGTAATCATTATTTTGAAAAATATACTTACCATTTTCTGATTAAATGAAACAAAGGAATATCATTATAATTTTTTACATACACACACATTATATACTCAAGTCAATATTTTTAAAATAAAATAATCATATTTCATTTATTTTACTGAAATACCAAATAATATTTTGTGATTAAAAGTTTTTATTTCACCGAATGATAATATCACAAGCTACATCCATATAACAATGTGACGAATTTTCATCACAATTCTATACATATATTTTTCTTAATTTAATCACAATTTATTTCTATTTTTCTGTAGCTTCTGACATATAGTTGTATATTATTTATATTCAGAATATGATTTATAGTTTATATTTGTCCAAATATAAATAATACATTCAAATAATATCAATTTGTGAGGTTTCTATCCTATTTCGATACCTTTCACAATAGTTCTTTGAAACCTGTGCTTCAAAAAATCTCTTGAATTAAATCATTTACTTTTAATAATATATGATTTAACAACAATCTGAAATGTGTGGATTTGATAAATCTAACATTTTAATACGAGCAAAAAATACAGTTAAAGTAATTTAAATGTAAATATTTGCATTAAATTTCAGTTCTAATAATATAATCTATATGCATATTTATTTCACAAATTTCGAAAGTTCAAACTAAAAGGTACTGTCATCAACAAAATGTTAAAACCATAAGACTTTTTTTTTTATCTTATCTCAACGTATAATATGAGAAGAGAAAATTACTGCATATGCAAATCATATAATGATGTCAGAAGCAGAATAGATGTATATTAGTTTAAGGTGTTGGTTTGCCGAAAGAGAAAATGACAATCTAGGCAAATATGTTTTTTTTTTTCAAATTTGGGTATAAGGAAGTTGCTTAATCTTATTTAAGCATGTTGCTATTAATCAACTTAGAAAAAATAGTCTTGTTAGAAGCGGAATGAAAATAGCTGATAACATGCTAAAATAGCAATCGAAAACATGCGAGAATTTTTATCTTAAAGATAATCATAATTATGGTTCCACAAACCATATTAGAAAACAGAAATCAATACCTGTTCGAGAAGACAGAATAATATTGGGTAAAGTTTGGAGAGAAAAAATGTCACCGAACGAATTTCATGTGAACTACCTCTGACATGTCATGTGCGGAACGTTCACCGTCTGTTTAAAATAGATTTTGGTTTTATTTGTAGGAAAATGGCTAGGAAACCATTCATTTCCAACAAAGTCAATCAGGTTAACTTAACGTTTGCTTGAAACAGTGTCTTGGTCTGATAAATAGAAATCTGTAATTTTTTCAGATGAAAAAATGTTTCACATAGATGGCTCTGAAGAGATAAATTATTATTGGCACTATTTAAAGGATTGCAAACATATTTTATCTCTAAAGCAATATGGCTGTGATTTTGTCATGGTATGAGTTGCTTTCGAATATGTTGTCCAAATGAATAATGCTTTCGTAAATGGTCAAAGGAGCTTCATTCATTTTCAAGATATGTTGGACTGGTAGCTATAGCTTACTTCATCAGTTATTGGTGGTCATCACTGGATGTTCCTTAATAGCAACACGTCTAAAAATCTATCTTAACTTGACAGCTGCGTCATTAGAAGCGGAGGAAATTTATATGTTAGAATTTTTCATTAGAGAATCAGATCTAAAACATTTACAATATGAAAGCGGATATTTAATTTGAGCATTTAAAGGTAACAGTCAACAGTAACAGAACATTCCTAATTTAAAAAAATTGATTTTAAATTAGTGCAATGACGTACCTGTAAACTTATTGCAAAACTTTTTTTACTCAATGATAACTCCATTATTTGACGTAATCATGAATCTTGATCAATCAGCGCAGTAGAGATAAGTTTTATTTATTTCCCTTTGTGGCCTTAAAGTTATGTTGCACATATTTCTCCACATTTTGTATATCTCTTTTGATCAAATTAAGTTTTTTTCATAGTCAGAACACTTCGCATAAAGTAACATTTAATTTCCACTTCTATACTTCTTTTATTGCATTTAAATCATTTTCATTATTTATGTGTTATATTACTAACAAAAATCTTCCGGCCTTAACATTTTGTCCGTAGGTGTACTATTTTTACAACAGCTACACTTAAAATATTAATAAACCATTTAGGCGTACATTATCAGCTCAAATTCGATTTAATGTTAGTTGAATGAAGATTTTCTTCTCTTTGATTAAGCACAATTATTTCTTTGATCTCCACTTTGAAAATATTCTTGGTATAATTAATGCCGTACTATAATTACATAGCGGGATTATCTAAAAGAAGCTATTTTTGAACTGAGTTCAAAGCTGAAGACTGTACTAGAATTCTTTAACTTCATTCTCAAACTTTCCATACTGCAATTAAAGAGGATTTTAGAATTAGCAATGCAATTTACTAATTATTAGGTGTCATTATACCAACCACATATCATCTTCCAATTAAGTGTAATCATATGATGGTAATTATTGTGTCAGGCTTAAAAAGGTAGCTATTACCTAAACATTGTAGAACAATTTTCATTTGAACTAACAATAATATCTTAAGATACACAGTTAATTTTAGATGGAAAATATCATTAATTTTACAGGACAATATTCATTTATTTGAAAATAAAATTAAAATTTAATGCAATGTTTTTCATAATTGAATGGGTGATTAGGAAAATGATAAGATTCCAAAAATACAGCAAATAAGCCATTTAACCAGCACTTGCGAAATTTATAGAGAAAGCCCAAAGAAATAAAGCTTACCATTTTATGTAATAATGAAAGAAATTTGACATTTATTCCATTCACAACCTAAAAGATTTTTTTTTAATCTTATCTTTTTCGGAATATTATCTTTATATATATATAATAACATTCCATATAAAGAAATGAACTTTTTTTAATTTTTTTTTTCCAAGATGATTTGAAATCCTACATATTGTATGTAGCACGAAATGTCTCGCCATCTAATCAAAATGTAATAATGAATAAAAATTTATATTATCTGACAGCCTTACATGGCGTATCTTTTATTTCCAAGCTATCTTTTAATTCCAAGCTATCTTTTTCTTCCAAGCTATCTTCACTTGATATGTCCAGTTCTTCCGCATCTGCGTCCGATGAAGAAATTTCCTCTCCTTCAAGTATTTTTTTCATAAAAGAATCACGATCCGGAGCTTTGTATTTGACTCTCCGATTTCCAATCCCTGTCTCTTTGAGAATTTTTTGTAGAAGTAGATGCAGGATATTGAAGTTCACTGCCCCTCTTTCGGGTGTTATCAATGCCATATCAGCTAATTTAAATAGTGTACACGTAGTCATTTTGAATATCTGTAATAAAATGTTATATCAGTTTTTCATTCATGTACACACGCACATATATATATATATATAATCGTAACACATCAATCAATCTCCAGACTAACATTGAAAACAACATTTTTTTTGCAATTTTTTTTTTTTATTCATCAACATACACCTTTTTTGTTAATCACCTTTTAAGGTATACAATCGTTCAACGCTTTTCCAATCTTTTTTTTTTTCCAAAAAAAAATTTTTTTTCTCTTTTTTTTTTTTTTTTTCGAAAATCTTTTTGTTGCGAGTAAATGGATAAACAAGCTTTCTGAATCATTGACTCGTTGCTGTTTTGTTCCATCGAAACAATCGCACATCTTGGAAAAACCTTTTCACTTCACTTCAAAAACCTTTTTCAGTAAATACAATTCCATATGATATCTGTGTCATCTCAGCAATCTCACGGAGCTTCACTTTACGATCTTTCATTATAATTTTTGTCACTTCACTCACATTTTCCGGTGTAACGGCTTCCACAGGTCTACCCGAGCGTTCCGCGTCATTTGTGTCGGTACGACCACGTTTAAACTCGGCAAACCACCGACAAATCGTTGCTTTTGATGGACAAGAGTCCGGGTAACATTTTTCAATCCATTGTTTCGCTTGCACGGTGTTTTTACCCATTAAAAAACAATGTTTTATCAGAACACGAAACTCGGTTTTTTCCATTTTTTAAACAAACTACAAAACGACTTTACTCCAACCTCGATAACTCAGCTGTTTCTGGTCCGATCGACTTAAAATTTTGACACGTTTCAAGCAAAGATTAGTACTCTAGAAAGACCTGGTTACTGGTTTACTACGAGCGCCATCTCTGGGTTAGTCTCGGGAGTTATTGATTGATGTGTTATATATATATATATATTTATATTTAATCGTATATATATATATATATATATATATATATATATATATATATATATATGAATGAGAGGAAGCGTATTTTGAGCAGATCAGCATGGTTCAGTCAAATGGTTGAAGCGAAAGAGAAAATGTTTTTCTTTGCTGCGAATTTATATGAAGTGATTTTTTTGGATTATGCGGTATTGAATAAAAGGATTTTTGCTAGAGACCTAAGGTCTATTATAGACTATCACTATAGGTTTGTGACCGTGTGAAATGCTGATTTAGCAAATTCTAGGGGAGAATGATTGCATAAATTAAATGCTATATTAGAATGTTATGAGAAAAAAGAATGAATACTTTATCGAGAGTTAAAGTAATAAATTTTAAGTGATTAGCGCATTTGGCAAAAGTTTACACTAAAGTTTGTCTGCTGACAAAAATTCTGCAAATAAGTAAATCCAAATGTATTTATTATGCTTCCAATCCTATTGAAAGTACAAATGTATGATTCCGGTCAATCGCGGCAACCTCAAATCGAAATATTTTTACATTGGGTTCAGGAAAGGTTTGATACTGGAAAAAATATTAAAAATTATGAAGTTGGTTTTAATTCGATTTTAAATAGGTTTTTATTTTTACGTTGACATTGTTTTTCTCATTTTGCTAATGCAAAGACTATCAAATATATATCTTGGTGTGTTTGAAATGATATAAGTCCAGGTGTTGAAATCGCCAATTGACTTAAAATCAAATTTATGAGCACCGTTTCCATTTATCCTCGTGTAGCCTCTAGTCAGTTAAGTATCTGCTTCGTAAGAAATTTACTTCTTTTCCTAAATGTAAACTCATACTATTGTATGGGATACAACGCGGCCAATGGAGGTGTTATTTAGGAATAATATCGTTGCGAATGAGATAAATGTGAAACAGTTGAAGTAGTTCCGGTGGGTTAACGAGTAAGCGACTGTAACTATTTAATTACAATAAATTATTATAATTGATACTGTTAAAAGTGGTGTATGACAAATCATTATATTAAAATAACTGTCGATTAAGAAATTATTTATTGACGTTGATCTTTGAATTAGCACGAGGGCTTTTGGTAATTGATCCCGTAATTTTAGTCAATGTCATTCTCCGAGGACAACAAAGCTGTCTCAGCCCCTTCTTTTTCACACATTGCCAAAACGAGGACTTTGAGCTTCGAAGAACTTAAATTGTCTTATCCTCGCTACAGAAAAGGGGGGTTTAGTGGTATTCAATTTCGAATGCGCGATTCAAATGAAACACACAAAACTTATCTCGAACATAATCACTCTAATCCCGCGGTCGCTAATGAGAGCGGGATAAGTGAGAAGTGATGAGAAAGAATTCTAGAAAAATATTGTAATTGGATTTATTAGTACTGCTATTCTCGATACATCGTGGATATAGACATTATTTACAAAATCATTTTGTTTAAGACTATTATTTTCGTTTTATGAAGCTTATTACTATGTAGAACGGATATCAGTATAGTTTCCCTTAAACACATTTACGAAATATTGAATATCTTAAAAAAATTTATTATTAATATATGATTCCGTATGTTTTTTTTTATTTTGTCTATGAAAATCTCATTTCAGTATTAATTATTTATGTATAACCTTTATAAACAAAGTCATCCACATTATATATCCGCTGACATAATATTCGAGTGGTCACAATCGTAATTCAAGGTTAGCTGACTTTCCATCGAGCAGTGTGTTTAAGGTCTGATTCAAATAAAGACGCGTAATGAAGCCTGGCTGATAATCGGTAAATTTATTGAGACTTCCGTCCTCTCTTGGAGTGGTGTGAAAGTTTTGAAATGGAGGTTATAAATCAGATGTTGTGATCGTTACTTGAAATTGGTGCAGAATTTCGGAGTTATACCAATATCATTTTATTGATTGATTAATTGATAAGTTCTATTAACATCACACTAGAGGAAACACGACGGTTGTTGGTGGAGGATCCCGTAAATTTGAACTTATTAATTCAAATGACGAGGTGAATCAAAAGTGACTAGGACAGCTCCTGACCTACCATCTCCTCTCTAAACTTCCTCACCATGCCAAGGGGAAGACATTGAGCCTCAACCGATTTGAGCCTACTCGATGGGTCTTTATTGGTCTCAAAGCTCGAATCCTCGACAGGATAAAACCCACCGTGAAACAAAATGTCCATTACAACAAAGCTACCACGGCCATTCAATAGAATTTGAAGTCCGACATTAATAAATAATCAATCATATTATAGTTTAGTTTATATTAACGTCGCACTAGAAGCAACACGAGGGCTATTGGCTATTTAGATATTATTATCAGGACCTCGTAATTTTGAACCACGGTCAAGTGACGAGGACGACACCTAAGCTGGCACCCCCTCTCCTAACATCCACACCACGCCAACAGGAGGACTTTGGGCCCCGAACAGATTTAACGTGCATCAGCCCCGGCTACACGGCGGGTCTTTGGCAGCCAAGGATCGAACCCGCGACTGAACGAAAATCGCCAGCCGCTAGTCCACGACCTTGACCACTAGGCTACCGCGGCCCATCAATCATATTATATAGCAATTTCCAAGAAAAAGAATTGTGATAAGTTGAAATACATGCAATATTTCATACAAATTTATGAACCTATTGTTAAAAAAAAGGGTTTTTTTTCCCTTTATAGAATTTTACTGGGGGAGGGGATATGGACTTGATGGTTGTAAAGTAACAGTTCACTTATATATTACAGGGGTTCTAAATGTTCTAGTACTGTCGATTTGTATAAACATATAATACAAAAACAAAAAATAAATATTTTCATGCTTGTGAAGAGCACTTCAAACATAATGTGAGAAGAAAAAAAATTATGAGCCTACATTTACCAGTGCTCAAAATGTTTGCACCTTTTTAGGTGGCAAAGCTTAACTTTTTTACTTATGTTTTAAAAAACGCGTTGCCAGTTCCTGAGATACTTTTTGTGCCCTTTGAGTAATAAGGAAATTTTTAGGTTATATATTGTTTAGATATTATTATCAGGCCCGTCAATAAGAAAGAGGAGGAAATTTTGAGCATTTGTTGCGAATGTTGGTTCGAAAAGGAATCTTCGATGTGTTGTTAGCGTTTTCGCCATAAGCATAAAAATAATCATTTTAAAGTTCGTTGCTTGCATATCGTAAATTTATGAGTCGTCAGCATTGTGGATTTTAGGACACCCAGTAGTGTATGGGAACGATTTGTTTTTTTTAACGTTGCACTAGAAGCAACACGAGGGCTAGTGGCGACGGAACTCGTAATTTTGAGCCTCAGTCAAGTGACGAGGACGACACCTGAACTGGCAGCCCCTCTTCTAACTTTCACATCACTCCAACGAGAGAACTTTAGGCCCTGACAGATTTAACTTGCATCAGCCCTGGCTACATGGATTGTCCTCGGAGGCCAAGGCTCGATCCCTCGATTGAACCTAAACCGCCGGCCTCGAATCCGATGCCTTAAGTATGGGAACGAACTAAGAGATATATATCGTAACTAATGTGAACAATCTTCAGTATATCGACCGCACAAAATATCCGTAGTTATAAATTTAGTCATGAAATTAGTAATCATTAGCTTATGATCTCATATTTATAGTTATTTACAGAAAAATATGACATTTTTATGAAAAAAGATATACAAAGTCAAATAAAGATCATCTGTTTCTTCATAGCTCAAAGTACATTTCTCAATGCTATTTTAATAAATAAATAATTAACTTTGCTCTGATTCATGTTTTAACTTCCTTCATCACAACTTATATACCTCTCATTTTATAGTTATTTCAAAAATAAAAAATTGTCAATTAATTTCCGAAGTCACTGAGATTTCGGAACTTTATTGGTAACTATGTACTATATATATCTATTTGCTTAAAGATCTTTAAATCACTTAAGATTTACTTTCGGTTTTCAGATAACATATTTGTTCACAAATCGAAGGCTTAATGGATGTATAGGTAAATGTAGACTGTAAATAGAATGAGACAGACTGTTAAATTCATCGTGATACTGCGTAATTGATGTTTCCGTAAACAAATAATTGAAATTTCAAAAAGTCATTTGATTGGAAATTATGGTATTTTATCTTAAGTGTACAGAATCTTTTATAAAGTTTTAAATGGAATCTTAGAGCAAATATATTAATTTTTATTATTGATAAAGTCTGACAGTTTTAAAACGATGGAATATAAAACTTAGCGTTTCTTATTATTTTTCTAACACGTATAAGTAATCATTTGCGTATTTAGAAAACATAAATGAATTTGCCTAAATATGGTACACAGTATTTGATGTTGAAACTTCATAGATGCTAATAAACAATTACTATGCATTTGTGTGACTAGATAACATTGGTATTTAGACTAAATGTAGAATGTAGAATGACTATTGTAGAATATTTAGACTAAATCCATGAAGTTTAAGGGTTTAATTCACTACTAAGCAGTCGCCTTAATTTTAAATAATAAAAATATACTTCAGTCTCGCGCATGTCATTAGAAAGATACAATAGTTCATTTAATAAAATATAAATAATTGTTTTTCAATTTTTAAATAGTTAAAGTCACCAGCATGATTTTTTTATTTTAAGAAAGATCTCAGAAACTATATGAGTTTATTTGTTCGAGAACTACTTTTTATAGAAAATAGTAAAATGATCGGTTAGTCTTTTCTAACCTGAAAAAAATTACACTTTAAATTTTAATAGCTCTTTAAATTTTCCTTTATATTAAAATGGAACAATGAAGAAATGGTAATTTATACTTTGGTTTTTATTGCCTATATTTACATGATGTTTTAGAACTCTTGGAAGGAACTTTTAGTTATGATAAAGCACATTAATGCAAATACTTTTTGGTACTTTACCGTTATAACCATACCATCTGACACCTATATTTTTGTTTGGAGAAATTTCTCGGAGCGATGCATCGATAGTTTGGTCTAGTTTCTTTCCTCTAACGATAATTGTATTTTTAAACATCTCTCAACAGTTTGGCAATTAAGGTCATTCACAATATTTTAAAGGATTGAGGGATAAAACACAATAGCTGAACAAAGACACAAGGCACAATGCCAATCAATAATTGGTCTCTTATTTAATAGATTTCATGTGACGTTGCATAACTTTGAAACAAAAGTGTTTCTCTACTAAGTCGCATGTCTCTTCAAAATGTATACCTTTTTATATTTGTTAAATATTTTTATTGTAATGTCTAAGAGTTTTCTTTTCTGATTATATTTAAAAGGCATAAATAAAGGTATAAATGATTATAGGTATAAATGATTTTTTTACTACCTTTATTTTTCGGAAAGAAATATGACCAGAAGTTTAATATTAGTGAAAGTAGTACTTAAAAAACACCGAATGCCATAAGAAAATTAGCCAAAATGCACCAACATGGCGCAAAATGTATGGTGGGGTTATAACTGGAAATTACCGATTTTATATTATATTCTAAAAGTGTAAGTAAACAGATCAATGAAGTAACCACAGTAAGGCAAAATCATTAAGAATAGACGTGGAAGAAAATATATTATGTTCATTAAAACCTTAATTATGAAGTGCTTCTTTTCAGCATTGTTAAACTTATTTAAAGCATTTTATGAACAGCAACTAAAAATAAAAATTAACGTGGATGAAATTCACAATTTTGTCAATCTTGGGCATCAAAAATCCTTTTTGGTTACATATGTTCCAGTAATACCTGTAGATGTTCTCTTTGAACACTTGCATCTCCTAACCATTCATAAAGTGGTATGAACCATGTGCATATTCTCGCCTTGCCGTTGAGGTGGCACCCCAGAACAATTGATTTTTGCAAACACTCAGTAATACTTATTTCAAGAATTATGCTTGCGCATCTGCAGTATCGGTACTTATACCCATCATAATACCAACCTCGTACTATCTTTCGAAACAACAGTAGCTCAAGATTTCTTTTACTCCATCACAACCAGTCCATTTGAGTGCATCCCGAAACTCTTCGGAGATCATTATATTTTTCTTTAACTAAACAGAGTGTTCTATTGTTTATGATACAAGTTGCATCCATATGTAAATATTTAAGCCAACTTCTTTATTTCTATATTAAATAAATAATATTTTAAATTTTAAACTGTCTTGGATATTTGCGTCATTTTGATCCAAATTAACTGATATTGGTATATGCATCCTATTACCCCTGCATACATGATCATTTGAAATTGTTTACCTCATACTTTATTGGTATTGCCATCAAGAGTTACAAAAGGAGAAGAAGTTCAAAATTTTCAGCAGTTTTTACTCATAATAAAGAAACGATTGTCAAAGATTCTTTAATTAAACATATTATGTAACCATAAACATTTTCTAAGATTTATCATAGACGATAAAAGTGACAAATTGCTATTTATCAGTACATTTCAATTATTTTTGCAGATTTTTGGTGCTTCACAATTATTCATTTTGAAAACACATATAAATTTTTGTTACAAAGTAGACGAGATTGTTTTCTTGTAAATGTTATTTCTATAATAAGTGTTGATGACAGTTTTTAACATTGTATTCAGAAATACATTTTATATACCTCATAATTTCATGGCATATAAATTTGTATATAAGTGGTTCAGAGACTCATTAAGGCATATTTGACATAAATTTATTATTTATCCTTCCATTGTTTGCAAATCTTTCAAATAAATTTTTTATAGGTTTACATTAGAGTTGCGAGAATATTATCAAGATTTAAAATTTAAGCATTATTGAATTAAGTAGTGCACACTCATACGTACTAGTTAGGATATTTTAGTTGGGCTATCAAAAATGTGCGAGGTCTCTAACTTGTGCACCTTCCATTAACATGGTTGCAACATTACCCAAGTTCCATATTTGTTTTCCTTTTACAAAAATAAGCATTTCGATTGATTTTTATTCAGTATAAAACTAATGTTTTAAATATATAGTCCAGTAAGGGGAAATGTTTTTAATACTATATCTATCATTAAAAGTGCTAAAATATTTTCTTTCCAAAGTTCTTTCATTATTCCATTATTGATTAATATTTTAATCATGTTTCCATTAAAGAGAAGTTTGGATCAATGAAAATATAAAAAGTTCGTAATATTTTTATTTGTTTGTTATTTCTGTTGGCAAAGTTATATTAAACAAAATAGTTATCTGTTATTATTATTCACTTGTTAGTCTAAATATATTTAAAAAAAATCGCATATAGGAAAAATGCTGAATACAATAAAGAAATACATTAATATGCGTTTTTAATTCAAATTAAAACAAAATATTTAGTATTTAAATATATCACCATGAATCATATAAAAGAACAAGACAAATTAGGTGAATCGTTTCCATTATTGCTTTTTTGTGTATTTTCAACGCCAAACTCAATTCCTTTCTAATGTCGTCGATTTAATAATGGATACAATTTAAAATTTTCTTGTGAGTAAATAAGAAATATTATCTATAAGAGAGATCAAAAACTAGGATTGTACTCCAGCTTCAAGAAAATGTGCCAAGAGAAACAAAACAAAGTTTAAAAAAATACAAGATTAGAGTTTAACAGAAAAACACCAAATTACATCCATTCCATGGAAACATCTAGAAGGAAAAATACAAATCGTAGCAAATTTTTATGTAATTGTTTTAATTCATTTACCAGTCAAAAGACACAGCTTCTAGGATTGAGGAAGAAAAGGAATTTGACCTGCCTAACAATCCCACTTTTTTGTAGATTTTGAATATGTGAGACAACAAATTTCATCAGTGTTTTTCTATACAATTAATATACTTTGGCATGTTAAAGCAAAAATTTCAACTTCATTGTAAGTTAAATTATTTGAAAAGTGGCTTATATTGAAAGTTTTATGAACCTAATTTCCGTCAATGCAGCTGTAATGCTTTAGTACTGAACTGTTTTTAAATTTTTCCATGAAATCTAGAAAAAAATTAGTCTTATTTTATTACAAGTAAATTTTAAGTGAAAAACTACATTATAATGGTGATTCATTCGTCTATAATGGTACATATGTTATTCTTTCCATTATTGGAGCGAATATTTGCTAATGATGGATAGTATTGGAACTGTTTCGACATAATTTTTGTTTTAGGTGTATTATACGACTAGATGAGCCCAAGTTAGTTTTTTTTCGCTAAGTCTGGAAATTTTTGTAGTTTTACGTAGCCCACCATTTTACTTAGCATACCGTTTCTTCTGAGAAAATGTAGAAGAAAATATGTAATCGTATCTCCTAAATGAAAAAAAAAAAAGTTGATAACATGCTTATGCCAGGTTTAGTTAACATTAAAAGTTTGAGATTTGTTGTGGAAGTTTGGCTTATTTTTCACTGTTGGTGTTTGATTTTCTTCTTATAAACTGGCTCTTTAATTTTTGTAGGAATTTTTATATAAAACCCAGTGTAACAGTTATTCAGACCAAGATGAATTATACGAACGAAAGCCAAGTTCACTCTTTTTTTCGTCAACTAAATATGTGCGATATTTTGAGCTATCACGGTAAACAATATGTATGAACAGCCACATCACCGAAATAATAAAGCGACACCAATCTGGGTGTAAAGTGCATGAAGTTCAAAATTTGTTATTCCAGTTATGAATTGTGACTCCTAAAGCATTGGCTTTCTGACTTTTATTACATCTCAATTTCTCAACTTATCATAGCTCAGTACACCTTAATTTCTTTTACTATAATGTATAATAAGGATATAAATTAATGGTCTACCAATAATGACCAAAACATTTAAAATGACCGCAATAGAGATTTGAGCCATTTCTATTGAATGGAACAAAGTTATCGGAAATGCTGGGCTCAGACTGGCTCTGACCTCCTATCAACTTCGTAATTAATGACGTAAATGCTCGTGATGCCGAAACAAAAATCAAAGAAGTGGGTTTTTCATGTGTTAAGCCCTTTAATGGAAACTGTCTCCGTAAATGAGCATAAAACACTTTTGTTGCAAATAATGTGTTAAAAACTGCAATGATGAATAACTACTCAATAAGAATTCAAATTTTCATTTTCTGAAAACTAGGGTATTTTATTTTATTCAATATAAAATTTTACCATTAAAAATGTTCTATGGGCTTTTAATTATTTAAAATAAATTATTTTCTACATCTTATGATAGTATTTGAATTAAAAGTGATACACTGACGATTTATGATCACATAGATTACTCGAAGTTTCAGATAATAAACATGTTTCCAAAAAATTCAATGCAAAATAGCCCAGAACTAAAATTTTTACTATGGTGATTAAATGTCTGTCTGTATACTGAAATATAACCGGATACACTATATGCATTGAATCTCCCATTTTGCCTATTTTTTGTAAAGGAGCTTTTCTTATCTAAATTTCGTATGTGCCGATCAGAATGCTATTTCTAAATGCTGTAAATATTAAGTTGGTGAAAATTTACCAGATATATCATAAAGGCATGCATTGTATCAAGCGTTGAAGCGCTTATGCTATATTATGCAATTAAATGATAATGAAAGTGAGTTATGAATGTAATACATAAACAAGTTGGATAGAATCACTAAATCACTTCACTGTTTGATGCTCTTTTAGAAGGGCTTGGGGACATGATGAATGCTTTGAACAATAAATCATCAAGTTGGCTCTTATTACATATAGCTACCGTACAGAGTTTCCCTAGTTGCCCTATAAAATCTATTAGTTATATTTTGGAACGATGTTTAAATCATTCAAAGCAACCCCCTGAAATAGGTATTTATCAACTTCGCCTAATTGGGTCGCCTATTGTTGAGTTGCTCAAATACAATATAGTTTCTGTTCTCCAGTATGGTGAAGAAATTTGAATTCGTCAGTATGTTGATATTATCGTTATCAAATTCTCAACAAAATTCCTTAAGGTAATATACATTCGATTGCAGTTCATGTTCACATTGTTTTCGCCAACTTATTATGTGTAATTGCTTGCCAATTAACTACAATGCACGAAATTTGGCATCAAAAGCATAATCAACAAAAAATACAAAATACCATCAATACAGTCATATAGTAAGTATTTGACCTGACTTCGCATAAAAAAGTAATTTCTTAAGTCTCCCAAATGAACGCTAATGAAAATGCAGTTTAGCGTAACCACTTGGCGAGATTTTAAAAATCGCCAAATTTGGCGATTTTTATATATATTTGAAAGGGTTGCCACGACTAAAGCCATCGCAGAGAGAAAGCATGGTAACCACAATTGGCAAAATATCGCCAAAAAATTCCTGTCGCCAACGGGTGGTTACGCTAAACAGCATTTCAAACGCAAAATCTATCAATCTATATTATAAGGGCTTCAATTACTCATTTTAAGATAGAAAAAAAAATTACCAAGTTACTGTCATTAACTTTTTTTGGTACTGTTCCCATTTTGCCCGTTCAATTTTTGCCAAGCAGACTTTAATGGCGATAACACACAGTATACACATAATCTGTTTGGCGTCGGTTGCATCATTTTTGGTGACTTTATCGCCTGAGCCGGCGAAATGGAAAATACCATTTTTTTTGTTTTTTCAGCTTAATATTAGTAACACAAAATACATTGCAATAGATAAAGAGTTTTAAAATTGAAGTACTAACCTTTCAATAAAAACTTTCTTTCTTCAGTACTTTTAATCCAATGTCTTACTAAAATTAAACGAAAAAAAAGACTTACAAAGTAAATTCAACCCAATTTAAAAAGATAGCAGCATGCTTTCTGTATGGTCATACATTTGTGTGTTGCCATCATAATATTCGTAATAAATCTAAATAAGCGTTTATTATTTTTTTTTGATAAATTCACTATCATACGTAGTATTTAAATTGTCTTCATATGCTCATTTAAGAATGGCAACAGTTTTAAATTAATTAAATGCATTGAAGGAAAACAAATTTTGTTTCCATTCACTTCAGTTAAATAACGAGAAGAATTTTATATAAAAAAAAAAAAAATGCTAATATCAGTATTTATTATTTTCTTTTGAAGTAAAGATTGAGTTCTCAGGAAATTTAGAAATTGCTAAATTTTTGACGAATGTATTTAAAATTAACCATTATTTTAATTCAATAAATATATATAAAGACATGTAGATTTTCTATTATTGTCTCTGTTAATATTTTGCTTTTCATTATGTAATGTTTAACTCACTGCTTGTTGTTATGTTTAACATGTAGTTAGTTTCATGGAGTATTTTTGTTATGCAAGTGTGTGGGTGTGTGAATATAAAAGTGTGTAAATACATTATTGTGCGTTGAACATGCATATTTATCATTTTGAAGTTTTTTTTAATTAGAAATTCCCCGTTTAATAGATTAAGTTCGAAATACAAGAAAATAAATTTATTCTTTGTACATTTTTATTACCTTGAACAAACTGTATACATTCATTGCCCATCAATTTTAATCAAAGCAACTGCGACAAGAATTGATCAATAAATAACATATTTTCCTATTATTTTCGAATAAAAATTATATATTTTTATACGATAAATAAATCGGACTTTCGAATAAGAGCTTAACTATAATTTTAAACGTTGCCGATTTTAGATTCAGATTTTAAAATGTGTCATTCTAGTACATATATGGTACTCTAATAAATAATAATCAGATGCTCTAATTAACCTAAATTAATTCATCATAATGTTGACAAAAAATAATTGCCTGTTTTTCCTAAAACTAACGAACTGAAGATTTGCATTGCCCAATCAGATCTCAAGAGACTGTTGAATCCTCATATGTAGCCTTAAATATACTCATGGACAAAAAAATTAGCGCACCAAGAAATAATTGCGAGATCGTAATGAAACTTGGCATGAAAGGTACATGTCGAGGAGATTTGAAAATGATTAGAAATGCAGCGTGGTTGCTTATTACTTATAGCCGGTAGAGGGCGTTTAACTTCGTTCTCCGTGGAGTATAAAACAGATAACCAAAGCTTGTTTGAGTGTGCTGAATCGTTTACAAAGGAAGAGATGAGGTAGGTATGCCATTACGCCGTTTTCGAAGACAATATGAGAAGATGTCGCAGTTTGAGAGGGGGAGAGTCATCGGCATGGTGAAAGCTAGGTGGTCAGGTAGGCGAGTAGCTCATCAATTAGGCCGCTCTGATTGTATTGTGAGGAGGTGTTGGGACCAGTGGATCTGAGAGTTTTCATTTACACGAAGAACAGTCTCAAGAAGCCCTCGACAGATCAGTCGTTGAGAAGACCGCCACATCGTAAGAAATGCACGCGTACAGCCAACTGCTTCATCGGCCTCCATCCAGGCACAGGTAACACCTACACTAGGGGGCCCTATGTATTCTCGAATCATACGAAAGTGCCTGGCTGAAGGACATTTGGGATCGAGGCGTCCATTACGTGTACTGCTCTTGACGCCCACCCATCGACGCCTCTATTTGGAGTGGTGCCGCGCACGAGAAAACTGGACTGCTGCAGAATGGAGCCAGGTCGTCTTTAGTGACGAATCCAGATTCAATCTCAGCAATGATGACAATCGTGTTCGTGTGTGGAGACCCCGTGGTGAACGCCTCAATCCTGCCTTTGCTTTACTGCGACACACCGCTCCCACAGCTGTTGTGATGGTATGGGGTGTCATTGCCTACAATACAAGGTCACCCCTAGTATTGATCCGTGGCACCATGACAGCCCAGCGGTATGTCCATGACATCCTGCAACCATATGTGATGCTACTCATGCAACTGCTTCCAGGAGCCATTTTTCAACAAGACAATGTTTGGCCTCTCACGGCAAGGGTATCACGAGACTATCTTCACACAGTTACTAACCTTCCTTGGCCTGCCCGATCCCCAGATTTGTCTCCAATCGAGCATATCTGGTATCATTTGGTACGGCGAGTTGGGCATTCCACGAGTTTCAAACAACTAGAGGCAAGGTTGCAGCAAATATGGAACGAAATGTCTCAAGACATCATACAGAACTTGTATGTCTCAATGCCCGATCATATCGTATCGTGCATTCGCGCTTCAGGGGGTTTAACAGGATATTAAATCCTCCGTTCTTTTGCCATTTTCTCTGAAATAAATGATCATTTTTCGTTGATTTTCTTATCATTTACTCATATCAAAGCAGTCATTACGTATGTAAAATTTCGTTTCATTTTGACGATTCCTTGGTGCGCTAATTTTTTTTGTCCATGAGTGTATAGCGCTAAACCTGTCTTCCAGATGTACAGGCTGTCCATTATTAAATTAGTCATTTCTGAAATAATTCTTAACTATTATGTAACTAGAACACACTGAAAAAAGGTGGCCATGGTCATAGTCACGAACTCGCAACCAGCTTTGTTTCAATCGAGTCATGAGTTCAAACCCAGAGTGCTCTTTAAGGTCCTATACTTGGCAGAGTTGATGCTCATTAAATTTACCGTGGTCCCAAGTTTTCCCTTAGTCGTGGTATGGAAGTTTGGAGTGTGAGGTGTTGGTTTAGGTGTACACCTTGTTTACTTGAGTGAGGTTCAAATTTACGAGACTCGTTTCCTATAGCGCTCATGTTGTTTAACAGTGCTACGTTAATAATCAATTAATCACTGAAAATACGCAAAAGGAATTTCTTCAAAATCTTTGTAGTGTGTTTAAAATTATAGAATGGTGGGAAATACATGGGAAAAATAGTTTGTGATTTTGTTGACTATTATTTACATTTTTCTTTCTGAATTCAGGGCTTGCAGAACGCTTTACTTCCATCAAAATTTTCTAACATACAATCATTATACAATTTAAGAGAAAAATAACAAAAAATAGAAACTACATCCTACATTTTCATACAAAATATACAAATAGGAATATCATGTGACTTCATAAAAATGTTAGATTATTAATTAAATAAAATACTTATCTTCTCATTTCTCTGTTATGATAAAAATAAAATAGTTATGTGTTCCAGATAAAGTATATAATCATCTTAGAATTTTAATAAGAACAATATAATTATAAAAATATTTTATTAAAATAAAAGTAGAGTAAGATAAATATTATCCTAATTAAAACAAGGATTGATATTCTTCCGTAAACTAATAGCGAAGTTGAAGAAAAGACAGATTATCTCAGTATAATTACAATATTATACATGCAAAAGTGAATATATACATTAAAATAACTTCATTTTACACCGGTTTGCTTGCTTGAAATTGAATTCGAGTCAGAAGCTCCATGAAAGTTATTGGTGATGAGCATCATGATTTTAAGCCATGCGACTACTTCTGAGCTAGCTTTTCTCTCGTTTAGTTTCACATTCGAGAGGATTTTCAGACTTAGCTTAATTGAATGTACAGTAACGTCTGTTTCTTCTACAATAGGGCTTTACTGAACCGTAATAATCCCTTGACTTGACTCGGAAATCTCTGTGTTTAAACCTACAACTACACCAACTTGACAACTACTAATACTGTTCTTTTTTCCATGACAATGGAAAATTTTTTCAAGTTGTCAAGTTCTTAAAGCCTTTGTTGGACGATCACAATCCTGCGGTTTAACAAAGCCATATTCGTGTTAATGCACGAAACTACACTAACTCGGCTCCTAAGGATATTTCTTTTTCGTGTCCAAAGAAATGTCCAAATTGTCAAAAAAATGTTTGCTACCACGTAATTAGAAATTGAATATACAATGATAGCGTAAGTTTTTGTTAAGAAAAAAAATTATAACACAAAATATATTTTGCTTTTTTTATTTTGCATATTAGTATGAAAACCATTCTTTCTTATTTCGTGAAACTGAAACTAATGCTCAAAAGCCTTCTGGTAAATTTAAATCAAACAGTTACAAAAATTCTTTAAAATACAGTATAATATTTAATGATAACTAGTAAGTTAAACAATCAGATCGAAAATACTATTTTAAATGCTATAGTTTGAATGTCTAGACTCTTCATTTGCGATGTAATTTTCTAGAACAATGAAGCTATTAATTTCATAATACAGACTTCGTAACCAATTGAACATTATTGACTGAGAGTTGGGTAATGTAATTGCATCTGAGCTCTTAAACGATTACCGAAACAATAGAAAAAAGAATTGTTACCTAAATGGGATTCTTATTAACTAATTTCGTTATCCTCGGAAAAAATTTAATGGAATAGTTTAATATTAGTTAGTCATAAAATGAGCTAGTTTTATAGCAAAATTACTTACACCGATTTAAGGATGTCTAGTTGATTTATCAACTTATAATGTGAATAAATCTTTTTTGTTCACAAGTATGTGGATATCCTGAGAAGTATGTTGACTTCGTCTTTGAAAATCAAAAAGTTCGCATACTCGTCAAATATTAATTTCGATACGAATGTTTAAATCTTAATTCTTAACAAAATTTGATTCTTATTTTCACATCTCAAAATGAGAGTGAACATTATTTTGAAACGGCTTCAGCAAAACGTTAAATTCAAAAAGATATTACGAACTACTTTACCCAAAAATAATTGAAAATTACTTCAAATTTTCTTTATACAAACATTCACTTTTTAGCTGTTTGTAAATTTGTAAATTACGTAGAAATTTGTTCATTTTAGTAAATAATTTTGATATTTTAATGTTTTTTATGTCTTCTTTATCCCTAAAATAAATAGGGTACACATTATTGATTCTTGAATGAAAATTTCAGTGTGTTTGTTTGCATGTCCACTATTTTTTCCAAGAAACTTTAAATTCAATATATAGCAGTTGGAATATATATTCCTTACATAACGAATTTAAGGAAATATACTTAAAATTTTATTTAATTTCAAAAACTAATGATTCAAGTTTATATTCTTGTGTTAACATATTAAATTATTGCATGTTTTCGAAAATTTATTTTAAGCAAAGAATAAAATATTAAGATTGAGAAAAAGCTCTTGAAAGTTGCTTTAATTGAGTAAAAATTAAATTATATATTTCTTTTTTTTTCTATTAGTTTGTTCCATTTCTTTTCTCACGTATAGTTTCAATGCTCAGAATCTGTATTGTTTCATTAGTACTAAACGTTAAGTGAATTAATTATAAACTGTGGGTTCTTATGAAATAGTAATTAATGATTTAGTCAGAACATCCTTAAAAGTTTAAGATAATTTTAAAGAAATATAATAGAATTCAAACTGTGTCGAATAAAATTTAAATATTAATAATGAATTGATTTATAATGATTATATATATTAGTTTATGGTTATGTCTAATTTTCCTTCAATTTGTCCATGCTATTAATGAAGAAATGTAGATTTTATCATAGTCATTTACCAATTTCCGTTCACCTATTGTAATTAATATTCATTATCGAATATTAATTACAATAGGTGAATATTGTTAATGAAATAGCAAACATTAACAGCAATTTGATAAACTTGGAAGATATCTGAATTAAAGTTCCATTCCAATTGCTGAATTCATTTACTTATTAAATATATTTTTATGAACGTTTTCAATTATTAATTAGTGTATTTTTATCAGAAAATATAGATTTGTTTGTAAAAAGTAAATTAATGCCATAATAGTCTCAATAGTGTATGTTAGGAACAATGGGTTGGACTATTTAAAGAGTATGGCTCAACTTTCTTCATTTTTTCATCTCACATGACAAATTTATGTTGATAAAGCTAACTCATTTGGGTAAATTTTCGATTTATCTGTAGTAACAATCCTATCTTCATTGTATTTTATGGAAACATATCTTTCTTTTATTTAGATTTTTGTGAGCTTGATTAATTTTACATTCTGGAGAACTCATTCAAATTAGCTAAGTAATCTTGCCTTTTTTTCTGGAAGAATTTTCTGCCATACTGCGATAAATTATACACGTGCCCTCAACTACTATTTAAATTTATTCCCTCAAAATTGTGCCTGTGATAGCCAGGACTAAACGCAAATGCCTGATATATATCATGCATATCAGGCATTTGCATGATATATATGTATATATATATATATATTAAAAACTTATTATTGAATCTTCAGTATGAATCATGAATTGTTTCATAAGTTAAGTAAATTAAGAGATTTCCTACATGACTTGTGTAGCATTTTTTAAAGAAAAAAAAAACACTTTTATATTATTCACAAAGTTGCAAACTTTTCATTCGTTTGTTGTTGTTATCGAAATATTAAGGTGTATTATCTCTATCTCAATTATTACAAAAACTCATTTTTTGTAATTAGTTTATATATGCCACGATATCATTAATCAATATATATTATAAAACATGACAATTTTATAAAAAAACAAATTTAAATATTTTCAGATATTCATGGTAATAGAAAAAAAACCTGCTTAAATACATAAACAAAATATTTTTAAATCAAACTACAAGACTATTCATTCTTGTCAGATACGTTAATGTCTATTTTTTGAGAAGGATCAGCGTATATAACATATTAGATAAAAAATTGTATCTATGTGTATGAATATGTTATGCTTCATCTTTTGGAAAATTAAATCCTCATTCAATACTGCGATTTAAAATAATACGTATGACAATCTGTGTATTTTTATTTCTTATCTTTTATTTAAAACATATGATAAATTTTGCAGTAAGTAAATTTTCAAAATAAAATAAAATTGGGAAAGCTTTCGTTGGTAAACAAACATTAAATTCTTTTGGAATAACATGAGTTTAAAGTTTTTTTTGATATCTTATTTTCCAAATTCTGTACACATGTACAGAAATAGGATCACTAATTTTAAGGAGTTACTATACTTTTAATTTTTGATCAACTGAGTAAATAATAGTGTGATACATCTATTTGAATGTGATCTTCAAAATACACACATTTTCAAAATGTTATTTGTCGTATTAACTATTCTCACTGTTAATTAATTTTTATTATTATTACTTATCCAGTAGATATTTCATTCTGATAACAGTAAATTCTTCTCAGACACTGGCTTTATGAATGAATGCTTATGTAAATGAATCTAAATGTCTCCTTGGACTAAAGCCAAATTAGACTAAAGTCAGCTATTTGTTTTTAATGATTCGATAATTAGTATTGATAAAGATTCTCAGCAGACGTAATTGTTCCCGTTTCCTGTAAACAATTGCCTGGTTACAGATCTCATAAATTCGTTGATATCTTTTAATCTTGTTTTTAGTTGACTTTTGTAGCAACTCTCAGAAAAGCTTCATAAATTATTTGAAATTCCAATTACAGAACAGAGGTAATTTGATTAGTAGTGTTGATAAGTTTTAGAAGTAATTATCCACAGAAAAGGTTCATAAGTTACTTGAAATTCCAGTTAAATAACTGAATTAATTTGATGAGCAATATTGATAAGCTCCATTTAAGTGACTTGATTGTTCTCTTTTATTTTAAATCGGTAGTCCGGTTATGGTAAACTAAAAAAAAAATACTTAATATCTATCAATCTAGTTGTACACTGTTTTACAATGTAACTGTTCATAGAAGTCTTTGTAAGTAACTTTAAATTTCACAGATATAAATGAGTGAGATGTGATCATTCATGTTCAAAAACCCTCAAATATATTTTCAGGGTATTTTTATTATTTATTTATTTTTATTTCCAAGTTATCAGAACATAAGTTTAATAATAGAATACAAATTCAGATTTACTTTATTAAGAGAATAATGAAGTTATATAGTTTTATTTTAAATTTTATAAGTGAGTGAAATACATTAATTCAAGTTTGTATTATTAAGTCTCATTAAAAATTAAATATTCAACTACATACACTATAAAAAGTAAAGTTTTGATCTAAATCAGAATACAAATTACGGATTACTTTTTTTTGAAATAGATAAATTTGTAATTGTTACCTGAGTGGTGGTATAAACAAACTATAACATTTTGCAGAGTATTACTGAATTTTAGTGAAGTGAAATAAATTTCAATTTAATTAAATTTTTCATTTCCTTTAAGTAATATTTTCAGAATAAATTTATCTTCTAAAATCTGTGGATATATATTTGTACATTTCTGTCTAATTTACTAAAATAAATAATTCCAAACAACTATAAGTTTTAGTTCAGTTTAGTTTTTATTAACGTCATACAAGAAGCAACACGAGGGCTATTGGCGACGGACCTCGTAATTTTGAACCGCGGTCAAGTGATGAGGACGATACTTAACAACTATAAGGAATACTTAATTATTAGGTACATAGTAATAAACTCGTGGGTTGATTTCTCCAGCATAAATAAATAACGTACAATTTTTTAATTGAAATTTCTGTAAGAATATCATTGGCATGAAAAATTACCATGTTACCATTCACCACATGTTGATTGAATATTATTTTTAGATTAACGTAAGTACCGGATTCAAATTTAATAATGGATTTTATTTTAAAAATTTTAAAGAAAATATAGAATAACACTACAATCACACGAGATCACAACGCTTTTCCAAATTTAAATTATATATAAATGATTATTAATTTAAATGAATGTAAAAAATAGGGAATATCTTCCACAGTGCTTCCGACATAACTATCAAGTATCTTATGAAAAACAAACAAAGTGTTAGAAATATCTCCCAGTCAGTTGCAGTTCTTACCACATGGCAAGTGAGATCTACTGACATTAACTTATTTGTTGCGATAAATTGCCAATAACTGCTATCTAATGTTTCTCCTTCTAGTAAACTGTCTGTAACACGATATTTGTAGAATATAAATTGTTTGTATGGGTACAGTAATTATTTATGAAACAATGTAGCAATAAATTGCTAAGTACAGATGATCTTTTTTCAATGAGCATTTAATTTAATGTTTTCGAAGCTCAAGTGCATCAGAGTTACTTGCACTATAAATTTCAAAGTGCTTAAAATATTTTTCATTTAAATTATCATCTTTTTATCAGATTCTAGCTCTAATATGCAAATTTTGGTTGAAAATTGTAAAAAAAAAAGATTAATATATAATTTAAATATTGACGTAATATTTAATGACAAATTGAGGGTATCTGTCAATATGTTATGATATGACACATAATTTTATCTTCTATATTAAATAGATATTCAATATGGAGATGAAGATAACAAAATATTTACAAAGTAGATACAAAATCAGTTTAAAAACAGCAAGAAATTTACAAATGTACCATTCCCATAATATTCAAACTACAAAAATTAAATTTGGTTTATCCTGAAGAAATAAACTCAGACTTTAAATTGTTACATTACAATAGAAAAAAGATAGATATTTTGTATTACTCGTAACTAAATTTTGAAAAGTTTAAAAATGTAAACAATCAAACACGCATTCAAATAAATATTCATCTCATTGATTTTAAAAAAATGTAGTATTCCAGTTGTTTTTCGATGGCTAAAACCTACACCTTGCATGGATATGCACATTCCTTCCAAATAACTAGTAAAATGTTAGGTTTCAATTAATGTATCATGGTAATGTAACAATTAATGAAATAATATAAATCACATTCTGCTTTTTTTGCGTTTTAACTATATTCTGTTTTCTCAAATGTATGTTGCTCATGCATACTTTTCCTTTCTTTATAGGAACAAGCAGAACATTTCGAGGAAAGCGGCAGATATGAATATTATATAAGTTATCAAATACGCTCAAAAGACTAGACTGCAATTCCATTCAACATGTCCATCCACATAGCCAATGGTTTTCACATGAGCAATTATGCCGCTTTGGCTGTTCTTATGCAAAATCCCAATTTCACTGTAGACTGGCAAAACACAAGTAGCAACGGTTCCTCACTTGAAGAAGAGGACTATTATGACCAACAAATTGACATTTTCAGCCACTTACCTGGACTAAAGGCTATTTTCTACGCTATATACATCTCAATATTTTCCATTGGAATATGTGGAAATGTGTTGGTATGCTATGTTGTATTTCGCAACAAATCAATGCATACTGTGACCAACTTTTTCATTACTAACTTGGCTCTATCTGATATCTTGCTGTGCACCTTCGCTGTACCATTTACACCATTATACATGTTTATGAGTGAATGGGTGTTTGGTCGCATCTTATGTCACTTAGTTCCCTATGCTCAAGGAGTAAGTGTCTATATCTCAGCATTTACTTTGATGTCCATTGCTATTGACCGATTCTTCGTGATAATTTATCCCTTCAAACCAAGACTGCAAGTTACTTACTGCTATCTCATAATCGTTGCCGTCTGGGTTTTGGCTGGCTTGCTTACTCTACCTTATGGGATCTTCATGGCTCTGGTTCCTACCGAAAAAGGTCTGTACTGTGACGAAGTATGGCCTCATGAATCTAGCAGAAGGGCATTTGGTTTCTCGACATCAATTCTGCAATTTGTGATTCCCTTCATTATTATCACTTTCTGCTATCTGAAGGTGTGCATTAAGTTGAAGAATCGTGCCAGATCCAAACCAGGAGCTAAGTCTTTGAAGAAGGAAGAGATGGAACGAGAACGTACACGCAGAACCAATCGAATGCTCATCACTATGGTTGTCATATTTGGTGCTTCCTGGTTACCAATCAATATCTATAACCTGATAATTGATTTTTACATACCAGCTGCCTCCTGGAAGTTTTTGAATGTCATCTTCTTCATGTCCCATGCAGCTGCCATGAGCTCGACCTGTTACAATCCTTTCCTCTACGCTTGGCTGAATGAAAACTTTCGCAAAGAATTTATGATTGTCCTACCTTGCTTCAAGTCAACCGTTCAAGCTAACAATCCGATGTCAAAGAGAGGAGTCAGTGGAAAGGCTGATAAATCTTGCAATGGACATGAAAATGTGACCTTGCTGCCAATGAAGGAGATGCCGAACAAAGACAGAAAACTCCAGAAGGATCGAGTGGCTGCAACTAAGAACAGCACTTCAGTAACAGAGACTGTCCGCATAAATGTCACAAGCAATGATTTAGATCCAATGTAGAGCTTTACCCGAAATCTGACATTTAAAACAGAACTAAGAGAACAGCATACACTGCAGAACGCTTTAAGTGACAATATAATTTTATTATAACTTTATAGCGTTTGTGGTGTATTTATCATAAGTTAAATCGTTTGGAACTGACTTTTGACGTTAGAGATCACCTTAATCGAGAAATATCATTTAAGGTCTGAAGCTCAGAAACTTAGTGCAACGTTCCGTTTCTTTTAAACATATCCACTACTTGAGTTTGTGGTCATTTACATGAAAAGAACACTTTCAAGAAGAAAGAAAAGAACAAACTTTTATTAAATATATTTATCATCATCTCAGTGACAGAAAAATATTTTGAAAGTACTGAGAGAAAAAATGAACTCCGAGCAAAATATAACAAAGTGAAATATTAAGAAAATATGTCATCTATTACAGCTGATATGGAAGTAACACTGAAGAAACTGACAACCAATCATTTCGCTCCAGGTTCGAAAGTCAGATATTCATTTTTTCGTGGATATTGCTTTTTGTGTTTTATTATTCAAAATTATTTATAACATGTTTATTTAAGAATATAGGATATATTCATCGTATATTATGAATTTTGATTTAAATAATGGTTTTAAGAAGTTGCTTAACTTCATTTATTAATTTTTTGAAAAATTAACTTCGTATTTTTTTAAAAAAATTTGTTTTAAAGCATTATTGTAAGTTTCTTTTGTACTTTAAATCTTTTTATGTTATATAGGTCTTTTTATTTAAATATTTAGTTTGAAAAAATAAAGCAGATATCCCTCATTTAAGTTAAGTAAAAGTTTGTTATTAAAATTTAAATTTCTTCCATACAATGTTAAAGCATATTTCATAAGCAAAAAAAAAAAGGGTTTTACAAACTATAATGATTCTTATTACTTATTTATTTCATCTTTGTATGTCATTATTTTCAAAAACCCATCTAAATTACAATGCGCTGTACTAACATTAGTACAATATCTTTAATATTACAGAGATTTGAAAATGAATGACTCAAGATTTCCCGAATAATTTACATTTTTTTTAAATTTACTTCTTGTGAGATCAATTTAAGGAATTTATTTCGCATAGTTTTTATTTACAAGTATTCTAAACTTTTTATGAATAGAAAAATGGTTTTTGATCAATTATTTGCAGGAAAAAAAACTAATTTTTTAAATCATTTTTATTTGCTTAATTTTTTCTCAAGATAATCTCTTTAAATAATAAAACACAGAATAATACTTCTTATTTTAAACAAACAATTTCTTCATTTTTCTTCCATCAGATACATATTATTTGAAAGCATATTCATGGTTTATGTAGTACTTGGTTATTAAGCACCCCCTTTTATTGATATGTATATTATGGAACGGTTTTATTTGCTTAATATTGGGAAAAAAAAATAATGGATAAGATTGCATTCGTTACTCCCTTTTCTTCCAAGAAACAAATAGAGTTATATATGTTTTTGAATAAGAAACACTCTCAAATATTAAATAAGTGAGAGTAAAAATGCGACAGACATAAATAAATATTTAAGAAACTAAAAAAAGTGTAATATAATATACAAGGAAAAATACGCTCAAAGTATGATTCCTAACTGGAAATCTTAATTACGTTTGGATGTCATTTTGCAAATTTATAGCATTTGAAAACACATAGCGGAAAATTAATTACAGATGTACTTTAAAATCTGTCATTATTTTTAAACTTGTTTTAATCATATATTTTTCTTTTTGTTATACTTTTTATTCAACTCGTGAATTATATTTATCTAACAGTATTTTTACATGTTTCTTTTATTCTTGCTGGTGTCCAAATAATAGTTATAATGAAAATTATTAATGTATTCTCAAAAAGAATATTGTAATTAATTTTACGAGTACTTTTAATTACCTTAACTTTGAAAAATATGTATTTATTAAATATTGTATCAAATTTACCGATGATTTACGAAAAAAATGTCATTTATGTTTAAACTGAAATAAAACCTTTTTCAATTGATTTTGTAGAATAGATAAATTATATACAAAAACTCTAGATAAACCTATATTGCAGATAAAAATAGAAATGAACATTTCTTTAAATTTCGATACATACTGCATTTCAGATAAATTTCTGAAACAAAAATATTAAAATACTTCATAATTTAAAATGTTTGAAATTGTTCCAGACATCCAAACATTCAACAAAAATACATTTTAATTCATTACTAATTGTGAATGTTTAAATGTGTTCTGAAGTATGCATGAATTGTTGTGTACGTAATTGCTATGAATATTGTTGTCATTTTTTGTGAGTCGTCAATTATAATTGCATGTAAGTAGCTATATAATGTAATGTGTTTCTCCCAATGTGGATGTATATTGTAAATGATTGAGAAATGCTATAAATGAGGAAATCTTATTCCCAATGCGTATTAAGTGTTTTACTTCTTTTTAATCTAACTGGTTAACTATTGTTGTGTATTATCTGGAGAACACATGCTTTTTGAGATGTTTAACGAAGTATAATGGAATGTAAAAGTGTGGAATGTGTATTTGTATTATATGTCATCTGGAGGATATGAAAAGTTTTTATTGCTGGACAATACTAAAACAATTACTAAAGAGTTAGTCTAGCTATAAAAACAAAGGGGCTCCATATTCTTCCGTTTGACATAACAGTAGTTATTTGTCTGGTAGGGCGTAAAAAATGTTTATCCAGAAAAGTTTTCCTTTTGTGATAGGTACTATCTATTTTCAGAAATGTCATTATGTCACGTCGATGGATTTGCTCAAAAAGAGAGACTGAAATATTTATTTATGAAATATGTGTATTCTAGCATTTCTGTTATGTTGCATGAATGTATTATAGTTATAGATTTATATTAGAAAAATGTATGGTTATATAGATGCACTGAATGATGTACAGAAAAATTAATGCATTGTTTTCGTTTACGAAATAACATTGTAATCTCCTCTAGATAATATATTATTTACACATGTCTAAAAGTGTATCCAGACTTTGATATAGTTAATATTTGTGTTGCACATCTATAACTGTAACTTCCTTAGTATTATGTGTAATGGAAAATAAATTTATCTAACCCTTTATGGATTGAGTATATTTCTTATGGTTTGCTCAAAGCATAATTATTTCAATTAATATTAAAGTGGAATACATAAAAAGTTACATTAATGCTATTTCAAGTACGAAATTTATTTCATAATTTTTTAATAAAATTATGTGAAATACTGGATAATTCATAAGTATATTCCTCAAAACTATAAGAAGAATAGATGACAACGTTTCGAATGCAATGAAAAATATTTATTGATACATTTCACAGAACTATTTGTCATAATGAGAATTCTATATTTTATACACAAATTGCAAGGCTGTTTTCGCAAAATGTAAAACATTCTGAATATGACTAAGTACATCTTTTTAGACGAAACATTTCTCTATTTTCATGCAAATTTACTAGGTGAATTTTACACACCCGTTCAAAATATTATAATTTTGGAAATATTCATTTAATAAGCATGGTTTTGCTTTTTTAACACAAACGCATAAACTTATTTGGAAGTACTGTACAGATAGCGAAACATGGAACTCATTTTATCATAAAAATGTTCAATTTAGATAAATATAAATAGTATGATAAAACATGCAACCATCTATAAGATAGTGAAGCCGAAGTATAATATATTAATGTTTGAGAACGTTTTTATCTGACACTTAAATAGTTCTTAACAATTATTTTAAGCTAACAGTGAAAAATATTTCTACATAACGTTGAAGTTACATATACAATAACAAATACAAATGTCCGTCATTTTCTTGAGGGCAAAGCTGAAATACTTTACACACATTTTTTTTTAAAAAAAACGTGTTTCCAGACGCAAGGGCTTACTTTTAGAATATTTTGAGTAATTTTGTAATATTAAGATCATCTGTTGATTGTGGTTTATCTTCATAAACTTTATTTTTTTGCATCTTACCACAGGAAAAAATTCAATTAATGTTCAGATCAGGGAAACGTAGTGATTGAAATTTCTTGATATGAGTCGATCACTTAAGAAAAAATCATGAATCCTGTATCCGTATTTTCATTACCCATATAATATTTTACAACGTCTTCTTTGAACCCAGAACTTAATTCGACGTAAAGTAGAGTACATTTCTCATTACATTCTGTGACTTCTGAAACAACTGATTTATTCAAAAATAAATAGTCTACTGTAGAATTTGCTTCCATTAAAATATTAAAAAAATTGTATTAAAGTCTATAAATCATTTTACATCTGGAAACGTGTTTTTTTTTTTTTTTTTTTTAATTCCAATGACTAGGCAAATACAAATATAAAAGCTAGAACAAAAAAAAAAATTAAGTGACCAAAGTCATCGTCTCAAATGTTCTCTAGCAATAAGGCGCCGTTTCTAACTCGCCTTGAAGTGATGCACAATGATGGATTTGTTCTATATGTTCACTGGATCTTCCTAATTACAGAGAGGGTAGCTAGGGAATTAAAGGTACTATTATGTTTTAGATGTTCTTGAAGACAGTAAAGACTCATCAGGAGATGTAGCTTAACAGAAAGGAATGAAAGAGTCGAAGATCTCGTTTGAAGAAACCCTGAACCTCATTTTGCTAGTCCATTTTCTTGCTGGCTCCTAAAACTACCACAGTGACCAGGTGTCCATTGAATCAACACACTTTCATCCTTAAAAACAACTCTTACAAATATTTTTTTTTCTCTAGGAGATTTCTTCTAGTAAGGACGGCCAGTTGAACTAATGGTCTGAATTGCGGCTTGGAAATCATTCAACAAGATCACTCTATTTATTCTCAAAAGAATACATATGTCAGAGTTATTCGGATAGTCTTCACTTCTCCATCGAAAGGAGATCCTGGAAACTAATTCAAATCAAATTAAATTAAATGTCTGATAAAATATTATTTCATAAACTTAAGATAGCTTTTGTTTTTAAAGACGTCTTGCGAAATTTATTTAATATAGTTTGCTTTTTGGAATGGGATTATAATCCTCATTGTATTTAAGTTTTGAAAACATGATTTATATTCATTTCTACTTACATTATACAGTGCCTAATCATTTTATCTGTATAATAAGATAAACGGAAAAGCTCTTTCCGCTGAAAAGAAACGCAAATAGATATTTACATAAATTATTAAAAAATATATCCATTAAATAGCAGAAAAATGTCTTAGTTGAATTTAATGTGACATTTTACATGGATAGCTCAAATATTTTCAAAATATTTAGTCATTACCAAATTAATAATTTTATTAAACGTTAGTTAATGTATCCAGTGAAGAATTTATGATCGTAAAGTTTTGTGTATGTGGGCCTAGTTTACCAATTAAAGTCATCAAAAACCCTAGCTGTAAACTATCTTGATGTGAAAATAATAACATATACTGATTAAGGAAATTTCTGAAAATTATTATTATTTAGTTCTCTTTCAAACATTAATTGTAATATTTTTTTTTGTTTTCTTACAATAAAAACTACTGAAGTAAAAAGTATAAATTGAAAAATGTTCATATATTCCATTTAATAATCTTTCAAAAAAAAAGTGGTGGTACAGAGATATTTTGTTTTATAATTACATCATTATAACAATAATCTTATACTTATATATATTATCGGTCAGATGAAATAATTGATACATTGAATTTAATACTATTTTAGGGTGTTGAATTTCATTGAGTTTTACTATTTTAAGCTAACTAATACATTGAAATGCAATAATAATAATAATAATAATAAATAAATAAAAAAAATGTAAAATGTAGAATAGAACAACTATCTTCATATTTTGCTTTTTTTTAATCTGTGGTTGGAAAATCAGAGAGCGAAGATGTGTTACTTATGAGTGTTTAACATATAGAAAATAAATAGAGATAGAGGATAAGGACTTGCTAACAGAATTTTGTACTTTAGATTAAATTGATTTTGCGGATGAAAACAAATTCTAGTTGAAGTATTAAGAAAGAATCGGCTGTTTGTAAGAAGTTATTGAATAATGAGACGGTATTGGTAAGCTAAAAATTTAAGAGTTGATCCCAAGTCAAAATTTATAAATTAAGTAAGAGTCAGGAGAGAGAAACACTGCAGCTATCCATCAATGATTATTTTTAAGGCATTTTAGTTTTTTCTTTGGTGTCTTCAATAGGAGTCAATAATTTTTGGTTAACATATTTAATTAAGGTATGACCCAAGATATGAGTAATGAAGAACCGTCGTTATAAATAATTTGTAGATGTACAAGATAGATGTTGTTACCTAGTTAAAGATTTATTGTTTAAAACCAGCTGCTGTTCTGTGGAAATTTTCTGCCTATATTAATGATTAAGCATCAAAAATAAAGTACCAAACGCGGATCGAAAAAATAAAACGGAATGTGAATGGGAAAAGTTGCTATCGTATAGGGAACAGAGGGAAATGACTAGAGTTAACCTGAAATCTATAACACAAAGAAATTACAACAGATTAAAACATCAATCGAGAATATCTTACTTCAAGCACAACAGTTGGCAATAAGCTTCACATATTATAATTTTATAACCGGTAAAAGGGTCTCCTTGTTGACACTAATGCCTAAAGAAAAACACAGATGTATAGAGAGTATCAAAACTAGATTCTCAATGACTGAAAATATGTAATTAATCTGAAAATTATGTTTCGCTTCTTTTTCGGAACTCGGGAATTATAAGTATTTGGTTTCATCCGATGGAAACATTTCATCCATTTCATTTTAGATGATGTAGGATGCTGTTTTTTGGTTTTATTTAGAAACAACAACTGAATGATCAAATAAACCTATTTTAACGTACCTATTGAACTTATTTCAACTTACCTATTGCACAAAAAGTATCCCTCATCAAACGTAGTTTAATGTACTTAAGATTATATTCATTTTATATGGCAGACAGTTTTCTTGTTTAAGGTAGATATGCTCTTGTCCATGCAGAAAAGTTCATTGCAAGTTGATTTGTTTTGCTGTCCTATGACGCGAGGTGTCTTTTATACAGTATCAAGAGATAGAACAATTTCTGTCACTTTCACGAATTCTACCTTCATCACTAGTAGGATTGGAAGATATTTCACAGGTGTAATAGACCCACTTAGATCTCTGTGTAATATACCGAGAAATCTTTATACTTCAAATCTATATCGAGAGCTCTATATATCTGTATTCAGCGTTGAATATTGATTGTTGCAGTTCATAATGCTCTCATATTGGCCCAATATAATAATAATATATTAATAAGCAATTCCATCTAGATTCCTAGTGTTTCCATTATTATCTCTACCAACTGCAAATACTAATTATTAATATCCGTAGTAAATATATATATATATATATACAAATTGAATGATTTCAACAGGTATTCAAGATCATAATATGAAATTTGCACATATTACATCAATATAAACCTGGTAATTTGAAATTATTTAATATACACAGCAATACAAATGTTTAAAATGTTAAATGGATAAATCACAACCTTGAATTTAAAACATTTAATGTTTTAAAAAGTATTTATCCAAAATATGTGCATTCAAATTTTAATATGTTAATTACTTTCAAAATGGAAAAATCTTTCACTTTTCATTTCTTAATTTACATCACGATTAAACAAAATGACATTTTTCAGGTTTTAAATATTTTAACATGTGTACAAAAAACATTTTACAGTAATTTTCAATTTGTAAACGAATTCTTGTGTATACATCGATAATATCCATAAAAATGTATTAAAATACTTATAAAAATAAAAAAAAATTGTATGTCTAGCTTTCTCTAAACTTTCTTAATGGTGCAATTATCCCTTAAGCAGGGGAAGGAGGCAAACTTTTTCACTTGTTCTTGAGAGAAGCTATGAAGTACTCCCTACTAATGAGATATTTATGATCAATGTCTGACATACGGTTGCGGTTTTTTTTTTATGTAACATAAAATAAGTAATAGACAACTCGATATATCATGATGCATATCATCCTTTCATCCTAATCCGAAAACAATAAATATCACTAGATATGCTACTGAATTTTTCAAAAAAGTTATTTTATGCTTTGCAATATTAAAAACATTGTTTTCATATTTTAATCATTATTTTATTCTTTCTACCTTAAGCTTTCCTTGATGTTAATTTTTATACATTTAAGTCTTAAGAGTGAAATTACATCAAACAAATTTCTCATTTAAAATCCCAGAAGTAACATACTTGAAATGAATTCTTTATGATGAATAGTTTACTCGAGTTCTTTTTAATTTAACTATTTGTGAGATGGAATTATTCTTAATTATCATTCATTCATGTAAGTGTATTTTGTCCTGTTTTTCCATCTGGATTATATATATATATATATATATATATATATATATATATATATATATATTAAAAATTTTAATATAAACTATAAAACTAAATATTGATGGTAGATTGCTTATATAAGTTAATTATATTGATTGTTAAAAAAATATTAAATTTCAAGACATTCTGTTGCAAAACTAAAGAATTTACAACTTTTTTGGACAAATAATTTAAAGTTTATAAAATTAAAAATGTTCATTGTGACCACCTGCAGTATCACGAACAATACCCATTTGATACGAAAACTCATCTCACACTATCTACAGAGTATTTAGTGCTAAGCTTAGAATAGCTGCAGTTATTCCCGATTTCAATTCGTCAGCGTTCACTTGTAGTTGCAATTAAAACACATATTCTATGTACAATTATAAAAGAAAATCGCAGGGAGTTGTATCAAGATACTTTGGAGCCATTGAGTAAGAGCGTAACCGCCATCTATTATGCGACATATCTACCATAGCGTTAACGGATCATTTGATTATCCTCCAACAGATGCGTCGATATGAAAAGTGTTGAGAAAACGATTGATTTTCAAACCTTTCAATTTTCAACTGGTACACGTTCTTACCCAAAATGATTAAAAATACGGAATTAGTTCTTACAAATTTGCTTTAAATGATCTTGACTAATACTGATCCTTCATATCTAAGATTATCTTCTACGATATATAAACAAAGTTTCATACTAACGGTAAAGTCTACTGACACAATGTTCACATATATGGTACACTAACCATAGAAGATGAAAGAGATCCATCAAAAGTAATATGTTTTGTGCCATAAAAAAGATGAAACTTTCGACCGATCCTTTTGTCTCGAGTCTATTGTTACTGGCATTTCTTACTTTAAGTATCCGCCTACTTTCGAAGAGGATTTTTTTTAAATAATTGATAAAATAACTTTTTATATGCGTTATACTATAAGATATGGTATAAAACTTAAAATGCAATGCAAAATTTGTATAAATTAAAAATTGTTTTCATATTTCAGCTAAATAAATACATAAAAATAGCAGTAAAATGACACTTGCGCAAAACACCAAAACTGAAATTTAAATACAGATATTTCACTTTTGTAAATTTTTTTATGATGAATTGAGTCCAATTCAGGATTTCTGCCTCTCTCACAATTATAACCATGATAATTAAATATTTATTGGAAGTTGTACTTTAACATACAGAAAAACTGCAAAAAATTGTGATAAGTTATGACTTTTATCTCAATAAAATGCAAAGTAATCGTATTATAACAATAGGAGAGGTTCAAACCCTGAATTCCTTTTCATAAAGTATTCCATGAAAGTTTCATAACATTATATACATAACTGTTTCCAATACAATGTTTTGCGCATAGGCAAAATATGAAAATCTTGAATTTGAGAAAAAGCTGAAAATACGTTTCTTTCCAGAAACTTATCTAATCAAATAAACATTTAATATTAAAAGGCCCTTCCTTTGTACAGTTCACTATCTGTATTACTTAAATAAATTATCTTTTCCTTCCTGATGGCCTTTAAAACTTTCCTACCCTTACAAGGAGCAGGTGTTGTATAACACTTAAAATCCTTGATTTCGATTGTTATCTAACTTTTTGTATCCCTTTATAGTGAAGTAGCCCTGTTTTTCAATGTTCAGCTTATTTAAGACTTCTAAGCAGCCTTGATGCCCATCGTTAAATTGCATAACTGCATCATATGGACTCAATTTCCCATTTTTCAAACAAACAAAAACTTCCTTTAGTACTCTTTATCATGTTACAACATTAAAAGATTCATTTTCATTTTGGATCTTAGAAAATTCATCTTGTATGTTGGAAGATATTTTGATGCCGATATTATGTAAAATATCAATGAAAAACAAACATTAAAGTTCCGTTTCTGGTAGCAGAATGCTACTTCCATTTCTAAAATTTGACATAGACTATTATTAAAATGCCTATAACTCAATTTTAAAGTAAGATAGAAACAAAACTGAAACTGTTCCAGAAAGCTAAGAAATCCAGCTTTAATAATATACCGTAAATAAAAAAAATCAACTTTTTGACCGAAAATGGCGTTTTAAAGGTAGGCGGATACCTTAAAACGCTATGTATTTGGCAATTTCTAAGAAGCTGGAAGATTATTTTTCTTTCAGGGCATGAGCTCTAATATCGACTTGATTCTATTATTATTCCTGGTGAGATGGTCGCAAATCTTTTACAATTTTATATATCTTGCAAAGCTAATTTTAAAATAATTTGTCTAAAAGCTTATAACTTGTTTAATTTTGTAACAGAAGATTTTCAAAATTTTGATATTCTTTTGTGAAGAATATCAAAACTTGTTCCTGTGTAATGTTTAAATACTTTTTTACATTATAGTATAATATTACAATCAAATTTAAATGGAAAAATTAGTACAAAGAAAACTTAAGGTTTTATTTTGTTTTTGCTCTAATACAACTACTTGGTGTTCTGATTCTCTGAAATATTTCGATAAACTGACTCAAAATAAATCATATAGCTTTTACATTTAATGCGAAAACACTTATACGTTTGGTTTTTTGGATAACCAATTCATAATAGATGCATGATAAATCAGAATAAGGAAAATCCTTTGTAACATTGATAGTTTACCATTAGGAACATTTATTCTTATTTAATCTCAATCGTGCATCAAATTAGTTACAATAAATTTTGAAACACGCACTTAGTTTCTATATTTATTACATTCATTCCACTATAAAAGAAATGTAAGAATAATTACACACAAGGTAATCTGTAGCAGACATCTCTCTTTCCTTGAGGGATTATATTGGCTTAATATCATCGGTAAAATACATTTCAGATTTATAAAGCTCAAAATTCGTACATAGTTTTTGAAGATAAATGCATATATCTCCGAGATACTCTTCCAAAATTATACTTAATCTGCATTTAGAAATATAGCATTATTCATACGTTTTCACAGTAAGGGAGGTCCATTTTAGGAATCAAAAAATGTCATTACATGATGGCTAATCTCTAAGAATTAATGTGAATTATGAATTTCTGCAACTTTATATCCCTATGTGGGCACTGACAATGCATTGCGATCTAATAAATAACTTCGTTCATTTTTTTTTTTAATTCTGCACCAGAATATGCTAATTTTCCTTAAAATGATTAAGCAGTAAAAATACAGATTCTAATGAAATTCTTAATTTGGAGTCAATTTTCAAAACTTAAGGATCATTCTTTAAAAGGCAAAAGAAGATTGTTCTCCAGTAAAATGATTTTATGGAAAACCTGATTTACTTGGTGTCAAATGTCAATCAGTATACCTGATTCATCATGCTTCAGTTACAACAACTTAACTAGTTTCAATAATTTAACTTTAAAAATTCTTCCAAATATTTTTTTTTCATTTGAAAAGACACAAATCAGCTAATAGAGATATATTGTCATTTACAGGGTATAGTTTTCATTTGAATATTCAACTTATAATTCTTAAAAGGAAGATGGAAACAAAATTTGTATTCATTTTAAAATTTTCATCATGTTCGAATTTCAAATAAATATTTGAAAGTAGAATTTATGCATACATTATGCTTCAAATATATGACTTTTTTACTTTAATTCTAAAAATCATTTCCTGAATTATATACTATACCCATATGTTCCAGTGCTTCAGATAATTTTTTTCAGTTAAATGTAAAATAAATATTTATTCAATACTATGCATGACTCAAGTAATTTTTTTTCTATGTAAAAATAATTTTTAAGGTGGAATTAAAATAACTATTCTAAAAAATGAAATTTTAATAAAGCAACTAAGGATAACTTTTTTTCTGAAATATAACGGGGAATTAATACATTCGTAGAATAAATATTGCGTTTTAGCTCCTATCGTAGCAGATTCAATTACTTTGTAGCAATCTATATTTTTATTGATTCAAAGAAAGTAATGAAGTTAAAACTTACTTTTTTTAGAAGATTAAACTAATTTTTCTGAGCGTTAGTCAAATATAAATTTTCAATTAAGTACTATATATAATATAATATTGTTTCAAAAGGGATGTAGATTTTTTTAAGAAAATCTTTCTAATAAGACGGTATGAGGAAAAAAAAAAGATAAAGATGTGTTTTTATTTCAGAATCTTAATTTTTTTACTGATCTGCTCTCTGAAATTTCTAATTTATATTACTTTCTGCTGCGAAATAAATATTTTTATTAATGAATTTAAAATTTTTCTGAAATGCATCCGAAAAACTTATAGCATTTTTTAATTACTTTCTATGTTTGAAATTTCAAAACGTTTTACAATTAAACATTTCTTATGGATATTAATAGAATAATTTCATTAAACATGTAGGGGATCAGGAAATAATTATGTTTCGACTATGTGATATTTATAGAAACAACTATAATTAAAAAGTAAATTTCAAAGGGAATTTTAAAAGAGAATTGAATTCACAGATATATGGCACAATTTATGTCATAATATTGAAATATTCTAATGAGCCATCGAAAGACTTTTACATGGACTTCGTTGCTTAACCTACGCTGGTACAGAAAGTATTTTCGCACTCAATAGAAACTATTTGTATGGTATTATGTGATGCACCATGAACATAGATTCACAGGGTGTATTCAAGCATTATCTTGCTGAAAAATAAGTTCATTACACCACGAAAGGAACTGCAAAACAACGGGTTATAGAATTTCGTATATACTTCAGTAAGCGTACTATGATTCTCTAGCAAATTTGGTATACAATTCCTTTGATAGCTCCGATAATCATAGAAAATGACATCTAGGACGAATATGTCCTGTTGTGGACATGTATGGGGTGTAATACTAAATGTACAATTGTTACACTGCTTGGAAATCCGCAACATCTCAAAACTAATCGTTGGGATATAATTGGAAAGATCAAAGATAATAACTTTCTTGTCATACAGGACATGACAATCCATATGTCCTGTATGACATCTAACGCTTTTTAATGAATCTCTCAATTTCATATGAAACTAATTTTTCTTCCAAAACACTGGGATCAAAAGTCCAATTTTTCTTATCCTTTAAAGTTTCACTTTTCCCATCATAATAATTAGATCCATGTACCATGTATTCCTTCTGCTAAGTCAGCGGGGTACCTCCTACTATTCAAACAACAAAACTTTATGAATAGAGTGGGGTGAATGTAAATAAAGTGTCATTTATCTCCGTTTATTCTTCTGTGAAATACAGGATTTTGGGGTTTGGGAATAGGGGCGGAACTACTCGGGAGAATGGTCATCCTCGACCCACGGGAGAATATTCCCTTGGCTCATGACCTTTGAGGGACTTCTAACAACCATTTTCTAGGCCGCATAACATGTTTTTTTTTTCTTTTCTTCATCAACATCTGTAATGTTGACTAATATAAGAGGAAATTTCTGTATTTTTCGGTAGTTTTTTTTTTTAATCATCTAACGCTTTTTGTTTTATGAATTCTATTCTTATGGCTTTATCCTTGTACTCTTCGGTTAAATGAAGTTGAGTTTGGAATTTTTAATCGTCATTTATGTTATCAAAATAATCCTTTTGAGTATGTTCTAAAGTATTTAACCTTTAGTTTAATTTCAAAGCAGACATCTCAGAGTTTTAGTAAAAGTATAATTATTTAAGGAACTCCCAAATTTGATATACTTCTTCATAAATACAGCACTTGGTGCTTTCATCTTCCATTGTTTCATTTGTCAATTGTTTTAAATATCTTTCTTCGCTGCTAATAAATAACTAAAATATTTTTTTTTTTGCACAAAACAGATGAATTACAGAAATTTATATTACACCATTGGATTGTGGTTTGCACTCAAAAATTAATTGGAAATCAAATGAAGTTTAATTCCTGGTGTCTCTATTTTGCAACAATATTGTTTACTGGTAAACGATCCAATTAAAAATAATTTCTTTTACTAAATATTGAATGTCAGCTCATCTTATTTTTACAAAAATCTAATTCACTGTCAGAATCCAAAACACACTAAAATTTATTTAATCTTATCACTTGATTATTTATTGTGTTGAAAATGAATATGGAGAATGTAATGGGTAAGAAAGTTTTGGTTTTTAAAATTATTTTAATATAATATCAAAACTGTTTTAAGAACTTTGTGCAAGGCAGTTCGTCGCATGCGTATGAAGTATATAAATTAAAAATTTCAGTTACTGGTAAGACAGTCATTTTAAAATAAACTCATATTCATTTTAAATATCCGAATCTCAAAATATCGCTTAACATGCATACAAAAAAAGGCAGCGTAACCAAAGCAGAAGGCTTTTGTTTCACAATTTCAATCCATCGATACGAATTTTAATTACGTAGTGTTTTAAAAGTCTTCATAACAGAAATATATCAAATTTCTTA
Source organism: Nephila pilipes (assembly GCA_019974015.1). Classification (NCBI taxonomy): domain Eukaryota; kingdom Metazoa; phylum Arthropoda; class Arachnida; order Araneae; family Nephilidae; genus Nephila; species Nephila pilipes. The sequence goes on along the minus strand of BMAW01026905.1, from coordinate 60,313 downwards.
CAGGAGTACCGATATAAATCATTTGTAATCCAGAAATCACAGACCGTTTACATCAGCATATTTATTAATAACTACATGGGGACTGAAGATAATAAGTCTACAGAACACAACAAGCACTCCACCCATGTTATCAACAGAGGAATTACGTTACGACTGCTTAATAAATAGATGACAAAGGGGGATTTATTCCTCTTTCTCTGCTGTACTTGCAGTTTTAAGAGACATGTAGTAGATAAACTGCTGAGACCATATTATTATTGCTTTGAAAAATGTATGTTTCGAATTGTGTAGTAATTAACAGAAATATATGTATATAGCTGATTTTATAAATCTAGTAAAAATGAGAATTCCAAACGCAAATCTGAATGGATAGATACTATGCTATATTTAGCTTGTTGGTATTAAATGAAATGCATAAAACAACGCATATTAATTGGGAAGCGTAAACAAACAGTGCTACATCACTTGAATTTATAAATAAAAATACTTTATAGCAGTACCATTTCAAGGATTTATATCTTAAACTTATACTATGATAAGAAATATGCACTATTTTTTATATAACTAATGATTAAATAGAAAGGTGACAAATATTTAAAAAAATATACTAAGGATAAGCCAATCACCTTAATAAAATTTTTATAACACATGCTGTTCCTCAAAAGCACAGTCACAGAATCTTACAAGATCACTTTTTGAATTGAATTTTGTAATTTTGCTTAAATATTCGGTACAATCCATTTTCTTTAAAAATTATAATAATCAATACCACGTTTACTGGATGAATTCTAAATGAAAAGTAAAATATCATATAATATATGTCAAACATTCTAAACATGTATGTAACAAAAAAAATATTTTATAATTTAATTTAATGAATTTTCCACAGATTTGATGTTATATTTTCATGAATGTTATATTTCTTTAAACTCATAAATACTCCATTTCATCAATGTTTTATCTTAGTTATATACTGTCGCAGTATTTCTAAGATCAGTGGTATTACTATTGGATGGACAACAAACAAAACTCAGGTAATTTGATTTACATCTTCTCTCTCATTCTAAGTAAATAAGACTCACAAATAAAACTGTCCATATTATGTAGAGATTTTAAACAAGAATTGCGCATATAATTGATTTCTAAGAATTCATTGTATACATAGTTCATTTTAATTTAAAATGAGAAACTTGGCAAGTGTTATAAACAAAATGCGAGGTATTTTTAGGAAGTTTTAAACTTGCGAATATTTCTACATCACATGCTATAATAAGGATAGGTACTTTGTTCTTTTTCATTTACTCCTCTTTCCTATTCCTGTTCATTTTAAAGAACTTATCTTTAACATGCTTTTTGTCTCATTTCTTCTTTATATTAATTGTACAAAACTTTAGATGATTATTTAAATGATTCAAAACTACATTCACAGATATATACATATTTAATAAGTATTTAACACATTTGAGAAATATCAAGTTCATTAAGTTTTTTCAAAAAAATCATATTTTGTATTAAGTTAGGACTAAGCAAATCATTATTTTTTTTAATTTTATCAGAATTCAGGAAAAATAAGGAATCATTATTATTTATATAAAGTAGCATATAAAAACAATAATATTAGATCTGTGTTGTTGTTATATAAAGTACGTTATTATTATTATTATATAGTAGCATATTCAAATAAATAAATAAATTGAAATAAATATTAATATTTAAAAAAAAATTAAACCGGTTTTCCATTGTAAAGTATGTGACGTTGGGCTATTCGCGATTTTCTCTTCACTAACCTTGGGTACTTTAATTGAGATTGATTGATTTCATGAAATAACAATTTCTTCCCAACCAAAATGAAACGTGATTATGTTAATTAGATGCAGGTCGAAATAAAGTGAAGTAACTCAGATATAGTGATAAATAAGTAAAGTGAAATTTAGAGGATAGAGGAGGAGTGTGGTTAACTCTGAGTGTATTGCTAACAAAAGGCCGATAATATCAAGAATAGTTGGCTATAGCTATCACAGAGGATTTGACGGATAAAAGTAACCCCAATTGGAAGGGTTTGGTAAGAGCGTATTATTTTTATGAGATTTAAATTGTTTAGTAAATCTTAGAGTTCAAGGAAAGCTATTACCCATTAAATCTTGTATTATAGTAATTGATAATTAAATAGCTGAGTTGGAGCAGACGTGCATGTCTTTGGATCAGCTAGTGTTTTTTAGAGTTAATTGAATTTAATTATATTATTGTACAAGAGTCGGATGGAAGTAGTCGTACGTTACAAGAATACTTCGAATTTAAGATATAAGCAGGGATGTCCTAAGACATGGGACAACTGGGCCGGAGCCTCTACCGGCCTCGACTTTGAGGGAGGCCTCGTCACGTTCTCTACTTGGCCTCAATAAGGTCATGATCAAAATAATTTTAGACGTCAAATGTTATTCCTGAACATGACTGGTTAAAAACAGTTTACTCTATATAAAATATTTCTATTTGCAATGTTTGCTGAGAATCAGAGAAAAAATTTTTTTTTTTATTTCTAAAGCGAGATATCCCCAATATATCTTTATAAAAATGGGGCTGTGTGAAGCACAGTAACAGATATAACAGACACTCCTTTCAGCAACTTTTTATTTTTTTGTAAACAAGAGTTAAGAATCACTCATGAATGGACAAGAAATACACTTAAGTCCTCAACAGAAGTGACAAAAACACATTCCCTATTTTATGACAGGTATCAGAGCTAATAAAAAGATGGTTGAAAGAAAATCACACTTTTTCTAAGAAATGTGATTTTCTTTCAACCATCTTTTTATACACTTTTTCTAAGAAATGAGTGGCCTACAGTTCTAATTCGCAAGTACTTCCTTTAGATTTAATTCCTTTGAAACAGCTAAAGGTAATTATGCTTTTATTTTTTAATTGTATTTCTTCGAGATTTAAGATAATATACAAATACTTATATCGTATTAAAAAAAGTAAAATAATATGTAATTGTATTTGCTTTTTTTTAAATAGAGAGATTTATAAAATAATATCCAGTGTTAAAAAATTCTGCTCTTTTTTTTGTAAATTTTTCTCGCTTCCTCTCAACAACATAAAATAATATCTTAACTGCTTATAAAACTTTATATAAATATTTCAATGGACTCTTTAGATTATTTATATATTTATTAACATGCAGAAGCACACGCTTCCTTCATTTTGAATTCACTATGATCTTCCAAAAGAATATTCTATACGTATTGTAATTCAGAGAGATTATTTTTATTTGCTTCTAATATGGAAAGCGTTGTTGTATTCGTTTAAAAATTCAAATGGCTGTCCTTTTTATTATTATTGAAACCCAAATAAAAATAGAACATGCATAAAATGAATATATTATTTTACTACATATTGTTGTAATGTAATATAAAAGTAGAGAAACAATCATGTAATAGGAATCGTAGAGTACGATTGGATCATTAGATAAATAAATGCCTGTACAATAACTTAATGCTTTAAGAGTAAACATCAAAAATTGAGAAATTCTGGTTCAACATTTTGCAAAATAAGAGGTTTTTAGTGTATAAGACTCCTCATTAGAAATTATCTATTAGCGTGTGTATGTTTAAAAAGATTTTCCTGCAAAAAAACTGAAGTTTATTATATATATACTTTAATTTTATACATCTTTTTATTGACAAACTAGTGAGCGAGTTTTTTACTTTTCTTTCATGAACAGAAAAAAAAGAGAGAAAGACAGCGAAATGCTACACATAGTTATGTGCATAGTTATGTGCTTATTGAGATATGGCGGAGTAATTTTTAGAATAGTGCATTTATTTATTTATTTTTAGTAGCAAAATGACAAATCTTTTTCGAATAACTCGTTCTCAAAATGTGTTATTTTTTTTTTAAAAAAATTGTATTAATTGTAATACATTAACACAAGTGAAGCCATCATTTACTAAATTATTCATAACTTTCTGATTATAACCTTGCACCGGTTTAAAAGTGAACACTCTAAGTTGCAACTGGTCATTTATTTTAAATTTTATTAGACATTTACTTTTTAATAACTGACCCTTTTATTTTAAAATTTCACTCTTATGGAAAAGGGATACTCCAGTTAATATTCCGAGCGTAATATTAATCTAATGGAGTTTCGTACATTTCTATTTTTTATAGGGCATTACTTTTAATTGTATGGAATAAAATGCATTTGGGAAAGCGAACAAAAATAAATGTTTCCCTGGTTTTTGATTTTTTAAAACAAAATTTGCAAGTATTTTTAAATATTTAAACATTTTCATAAGCCTGGATTGCTTAGTTAGCGATGGAGTACAGGCAGCGGATGCTCGAAACTCTGCTAAAAAATTAAAGATTAAGATAAAAAATTTGAAACTACTTTTTTTTAACTATCCTTTGGAATTACATTTTGACACTTATTGATAAAGTAAATCTATTTCTTCAGAGCAAAAATATGGATTTGTTGAAATGTGTAAAATTATTAAAATCGCTTATGAAGTATATAAAAACAAAAAGAGACTATTTTGACTGTTATGAGCCCAAAGCAAAAGTAGTGCTCTTTATAAAGGAGAATCAATGTGTTTACAAGTTTGTAAGTCAAGGTAGTGTTTGGGTAACTTTCTTTGAAGGAAATAGAGACATCGACACACCATTCGAATACAGTCACAGATAGAAATTTAAAATAGAAACATTTATACCAATAATAGATTCTCTTATTTGTAATATACAAACGCGTAGTAAAATATACGAATAGACTTTATCAAAATGTTTGGATTTTTTGAAAATATTTCTAATTTGGATGAGATAGAAACATGCGGATTTGGATAACATGCGGGAAAATAAAAATATTTTATTATAAATACCTTAATGGAGAGGAATTAAACTTGGAATGTTAACATTTTAAGTCATATATGATTACTGATAGCTAGAAGCTGAAGAAAAAGAAAAGAGAAGAAATGTAAATAAGAAAGATTAATAAAAAAAAAAATATAATTCTACTAACACAGACGAAGAGGAAGAACAGTTGTTGGATGAGGGGACTGTAACAGAGATCAACACACTCTACACATGCATGTTTCATGAAAGACTATTCACAGTGTTTCCAATATTGAAATAATAATGAGAATTTTCTTATCAATTCAGTGATGATTACTAATGTGAGTGGTGAATATTCATTTTCAAAACTCAAACTAGTAATTAAGAAATTAATTATTTAAGTATTAAATTAATTAAGAAATCGCATGTCTCAATCACGTTTGTGCTGAGTATTGAAAACGAAATATTCTTAACACTTGATTTTGAAGACTTAATAAATGATTTTGCGAATTTAAAATGTAGAAGACGAATATGCACATAAAACCTCATTTTACTATTTATTACTTTTATTTATTTGTACATGTATATGCACCAGAATTAGATTAAAGGGTCACAGGTGGGAACTATTTTTTTCATATGGACCCAGGGCCTCAAGAAGTCTTAAGACGTCTCTGGATATATACGTTACCTCCGAACCCTGTCCTCAGATTCCTATTCTCAACTGTAGAAAACGATTTAAAATCATTTCTAAAAAAAAATTATAAACATTCTTCTGAATACTTATTATCATTTTTCATTCTTACATTACTCATTATTAGATTGTACTTTACACTGACTAACTGCTGTAATGATTTATATAAGTAATCTTAAATATTTCATAAAAAAAATTAATGCTTACCACAGACTGAGGTTTGTAGCTGCATTTATAACATCAAAGAGCTTTTATTTTTCAAATCATAACTTTACGGCAGAAAGCTTAAGATTCATTTTTTGTATTAAATTGTAAACTTAGGAATTAAATTATTTTGTTTGGTGAAGTAAAAAACATGAAGCTCGGAGAAAATATTTATTATTTATAGTAAATAATTCTAGACAATGAAGGTATTTCAGTTCTAACAATGGACAAGAGTGAAGTCACTAAGGCAAAGGAAGATTTAAAACTTCAAAAAACTAGTTAAATTATTGTAAAAGAACCAAACGGAGGAATTCGAAATCGAGTAATTCGTATTCCGAGTCGTTTACAAACTTTATTGGTCGTATTCCAAATCGTTTCCATCACTGCATTGGTAGCGATGGGAAACTCGTAAAACTATTGGAAGAGCAAAGAACAGGTTTCAGTTAGATCACTGATTATAAAATTCTCTCCCTTTCAGATTTCAAAAGAAGTCATTCCTTTGATTCTCAGCCCTATCTAAGATACACAAGTGTCACTCTCATTTCCATTCATAAGTCGTTTCCTTATGAGTAAAATTATCGTAGGCTACTCTATATGCAGTTGCTGTGCTGTAAATATAGGTGTTCAAAATTTCAGATTAATTAATGCTTGTCTGAAGAATTTTCAATTTAATCACTTAGAATTTATTAATTCACATCGAAACATGTAACACAATTCATTTGTTCTAAAATCGAGAAACTATAATAGCTCCAAAAACTACATATATCTAAGAAATTATAAAAGGAAACAAATTAGAAGTAATATTTTTCAATGTGTTATTATTATTGCATTCATATTGAGTTATTGATAAATAAAAATAATCAGCTATACTAGTTTGACATCGATTAGAATTATACATGGTAGTGGAGATATTCCATCACTTAACGTCAATATTGTGCAATTTAAAATCAGCTGCATATGAGGGAACCACCATTGATTGAAAAGTGGTATATTGAGCATTTTAGAGATAGCCAAAGTGTAAAATTGACTTTTATGTGACAGAGCCATACACAGAATTAATCAAATTAAAACAGTCTGTGAAACACGGCTTAATGTCGTATGTTTTATAAGGAGCCGGTTGCAAAACCAGTTTCTAATTACTGGTTCAGATTGTAGAAGACCTACAGAAAATAGTCTCAGTGTTACCACTTCTTTAAATTACCGTTAATAATTTAAAGCATAATGACGTGTCGCAAGCAACTTCAGTTCATTTAATCTCAGACTATTGTTTATTTTTATTATAAGAAGGTCAAAATCAGTCATAATAGCTAGTAGAAGGCTACATTAAGGATGTTTATATTCTGGAGAACAGGTATTGTTAGGCCCACTTACCCCTCTCCCATCACAAAAAGTAGTTTCTTAAAAGGACTTGTATTTTAAACGGGACTGAAAACTAGTGTAGGAATGTTCCAATTATTGGTGTGTCCCTGTTTGGTTTAAAGAGTAATTTTCGAGGTGTTCACAGGAGGAGAGAAGCAAACACTCGATATATTCTGTTTACATTTGGGAAACGTACAGTTACGCAAAATGTAGAAGAACTTCTTAAGTTCTTTGTTGTTCTTAGGATTATTAGTTGGAATAACAAGCCTGTTTCTGTTGTCTTTTATAATTATTAATGCCAAGATTGCAATGATGACATACGAGATCTTATTATTCGTCTATACGCGGAGGAATTTTATGATAGTTTTATATTCCGTGAAAATAATTCCCGCCTTCATACTATTTACTCCAAGCATTAATTCCTTATAGAGGAAACTATATTTCAAATAGCTTCCCCATCCAAAATCTTTTAATATAAATAGTATTGCGCTTGTGTGAGGCGCGATGTATTGTTGGCTCCTTAATCCTACACGACATTAGAGCTTCTTTAGAGGAAAATAGGAATAAATACCCATACAACATATAAACAACATTTTCAACAGCACGATACATCGCTACCAGGCTCATATTCTATTCGAAGATAGTATAATGACTACAGAAAAAAATTTATATATATATTCGTATGTCTAAATTTATGACACGAGAGCAAGTTATTATCCTATCGATATATATATATATATATATATACACGCAACATGTTCTTGTACTTTTGACATGAACTTAGAATAATGGATATTATCACCAAGTTTCATTTTGTATGCATGCTTACTTTTTGAATTATCATGAATTTCCAAGTTATGCTTAACTTTTGGAAATATAAAAAATAATACTGCTGTAATAGAAAATATTCTATATTTGCATTGATATAAATAATTATGGATAGAAAAGAGAACAAATTCAAAAATAATGTTTTAATTGTAAGAAACATGTCATTTGGGATTACTTAAAAGTAATATTGAACTTAAAAGTCTTATTATAATACTCAGTCCAAAGTAATATAATTTAATTTATAACTCTTAACCTAGCACTAAAAAATTAAAAACTGCTTAGATGAAAATAATTATGAAGTTTTCCCTAAATAAATGAAACATTTTAAATATGACGCTCCATTATGTTACGTTTTATATTATGGCAAAATGACAACCACATTGAAATATACCATGCCACACAAGAGAACTGGAGGAATATTAATTATGTTTACACACCGAAATACATTGTCATACAGATAATTATATTCGGTAAATATTGTGTACTAAAAAGTAATCTATGTATTGTGTTTTGAATACATGAATAAACATTATATTGTGCTTGGAATAAAAGAATCAATTTCATATTGTATCAAGTATTCTAAAGATATAAACTGTCATAGAGTACTTCGCTGCTGTAGTATAATATTTGAGCTTCAATGTAAGTATATTTCTGTAGGCATAATTGAATTTGCTTAATAAAATGATAGCATGTATTTGTAATATTGCATATAGTAGCTGAAAATATTTAAAAGCACCTAATTATATATGGGAGTTACACCTCTGTCTTGGTACACAAAATATGTTTATGTTAGCCAAGTCGTTTGTGAGAATTATCCCTTAAAAAGGTAGGTAATCTATATGTTGTTGATTTTCCGTCGAGATAGAAATCCTACAGTTTTTCCGTTGTAACTATATTTCAACATATATTACGGAATTTCAATTTTATACAGTGATTCCTACATTCAAATTACAATTACGGTAGCAGTTATAAAATAACAAACGATTTTATGTAAATTAATATAATGTATTTCAATATCAAACATTGGAAAGGTAAATTGATACTAGCAGTAAAGATAAAATGGAATTTCTAACAAAGCGTATAGAACAAATATAAGATTTTTAGTTGTGTTTTTTTTTTTTATTATTTTGTAAAGGTATGATGATTTTCATGAAGTCGGAAGAGAATATGTGGTACTTACATGATTCTGAAATTTTAGTTACACAAAATCAATTTCATGATATCTATTAATATAAATTTTGATCATAAAATGACATTTACTTTAATTTTATAGGTTTTAAAGATAGTGAGGTAGAACTAATTTTAGTATCTCTCTCTCTATTTTTAAAGAAAAAAAAGCCAGATTATACAAATTTCACAAATAATATTCAATCTGGAATTTTAATATAAATCAATGATACATTCAAGAATTTTGTACTTTTATTGGAATAAAGAAATGTTATAAAATACATGTTGCCATTTTATTATTTTTGTAACGAAAGCTTATTAATTTAAACTATTTATCAAATCATTAAATTATTAAATTAAAAAACAATCAGTACTACCAAATACGCATTTATTAAATTTACATGTACTTAATTTTATACAGAATCTTATGTTCTTATTTATTTCAGAATATATAGCTTATAGATTGATTTAAAGGATTATAAGTTAATAACATATAGATTATAAGGATATAAGAAAGATTGAATATTCATCCATCCATTCGCATTTCAAATTTTTATTAAAGAAAATGTTAAATTTTGAGTATCACAGTTAAGTATATATATATATACTAAAAATTTATGAGAGAATAACTTAAAATATTTAAAAAGACATAAATCCAGAAAGAAATGTAACAATGAAAGAAAAATAAATGAAAATATGGAACCCAGCTTGTCAAAAAGGAATATCGGGCTGAGGACCGATTAAGCGGGGTTAAACTAGTTTAATGGTACCAACCTTCCTCCTTTGTGACTTGGTAGGCTGAATTAGGAAATCCAAATTGCAAAAGAGTTCATGATTAAAAGATGCAAACAAATTCAGCGATAAAATCTACAAAAATAAAATCTATAATTCCTGGTAGGCTGAATTGGGAAATCCAAATTACAAAAGAGTTCAATGATTAAAAAATGAAAAAAATTTCAACGATAAAATTTACAAAATAAAATCTATCATTCTAAAAATTATCAACAAATCAAAATATAAAAATTACTTACAAAATTCAAAGAAATGAAGATTCAAATATGTGAGTAGTAAGACGGAATTTTCTTTAAGCTTCAAGATGTATATCACATACTCAAAATGAAAAAAATATAACACATCATCACCTTATAAATTGAAAAAAGATTTAAATCATTGTTTGATTGGTAATAAAATGTAAAAGGATGCAAACAATTGGTTGGTAATAAGTTGTATGGTAAAGGAGTATAACGGTCCAGAGAATGAGTAAAAATGTAAGCTGTGTAAATGTAAATAAATAAATAAATTCTTCACGGCTAGACCACTAACAAGCCGACTTTGTGGACCTATTGTTGTGTGGTGGATTTGAAATTGGATCACGATTCACAAAGATGTTTAATATATTTGTGATGTATATAAGTATTTAAGAAATTTATTGGATATTCATGATCCAAACAGTTGTTGAAGAATTTTTTAATGTTATTAAATTTGTCTATTTTATGTGTGGTTAATCTGTTATTACGTAATAGAAAGCCCAATAAAATATTCCTATAAATGGATCTGTGTAGATTATTGTTCCAAAAAGGTATTTTAATTACATGGAATTCGAATCTTTCTCTTTTATCAAAAATATTACTAATAAGTCTATTGTCAACTATTTGCAAATCGAGATCTAAAAATTCTACTGTATTTGAATTAAGATTAGTTTTTAATAATTTGAGGTAATTAGGGTAAAATGAAATATTTGGTTTAAAATCCTCAGTTTTACCTAAAATAATTAGATCATCAATGTAACGAAAAAGAAAGTAAGAATCATTGTCAAACTATATATATATATACTATATATATATTAAAATAATTGATACTAGAGATTCCGAGATTTTCCAGAAAATAATTAATAAAATTTTAGCACATTGCTGAGGTTGTGGAGTGTGAAAGTTAATCTTTCTTTAGATATTTGCCAAGTCATGTAAATAGTTTAAGCATGCTTTGTTCAAATCCTTTAAACCAATCTAAAATAATAAGAAATTCAATAATATATTTTTCATATAATCATATGTTATTGCAAGAGCGTATTTTGTAATAATGCTTTGTTACAAAAAATTCTTTGGAATAATCTGGTCTAAAGAATATAAAATGTGTGCTCATTTCAATTAAATTCTCAAACCTGTAACATTCAACTTAAATGAACTTCGCATTATACACAAGTTTATCAAAATTATATGTATGGTACTTGAAAATACTGTACAAACTCATTTTGAAAGTACACTTCCTGAAAGGAGTTTAAAATAAATGATCGGTTTCAAAGTTTTCTTGGCTGATATTGCTGTAGAAGTCTGTGGTGCTATCAGGAAGGAAATATGTTTTGAGCCCAGCGGTAACTGTGAAATGCGAATCAAACCTGCAGTTGTTAGTATGTATTTCATAGACATTATGGAATCGATAGTCCTGCATTCGTAATTTTAATGTCAATTTGAAGAAAACGGAAACTTTTATAAAGTCAAAAAACATAGGAAGTCTACATGTTAGTAACGAAAGTTTTGAACTAGACTTTATCTGGATATTTTCCTTAGGAATGAAGAAAGTCATCGTAAACATTTTTAAGGCAATAAAATGAAAATATGTGAGATTTCCTCCATTTTAAACTTGTTATGATGAGTGTATGTATAAAAATGAATTCATTATGGTATTTTAAACTACCGTACGCTATTTCCAATAACTATGTATTATTAAATATTTAACTTTATGACACGTGATATATATACAATTGTATTCTGTCTTAAAAGAAGTCATTGTTTGTATTTTGCATTTCTAAATATATGAATGTCTAGACGATTTCGCAATTGAAAAGTTAAATAAATGCAACACCAGGAGTTATTACAGCAATTACCCTAATAGTTTTCCCGATAACTAGCGTAAATCAATTTTTATTTATGTAAAGGTTCTTAGATTTTTAATCAAACACTTTAAGTTTTCGAGTCAATAAAAAAGTTTAATTTCTTTAAGAAAATAAATTCATGATATGTTTGTTATTTCTTGAAAGTTACTTCCTTTTTCTGAAAGAACAAATCAATTACTTTAGATAAATACTAGTTCATTTCTTTTAATTCCATATTCAGTTCACAATGAACATAATTTGAAATAAAATGTGGAATGAATATTAAGTTTCCTGACCTTGGTAAATCACATTCAGATCCTTCATTTACATATTAAACTCCTGAAAGTTTGTATCTTCTTACAAAATAGAAGTAATGGGATATACATCTAATAAAGTTACAGATTTTAGGAGCATGAACTACCTAGTCTAAATACGTTAGGAAAGGAATATATAAAGGACATCAAATGATGTTTGTAATGAATGTCTTCTTAGAATGAGATATAAGGTTGAAGAAAAGAATAATTTAGTAGTGAGATATTATTTAGTTTTTTAGAGATGTGAAATTTATAAGAGCTATTTTTTGAAACAAAACTACAAACAAATAAAGTAAATTAATATTAATAAAATTTAAGCAAATGAGATGAAATTCAACATATCTTAATGAATTTATTGCTCCCTTTTCAAATATTTTTCAACAAGAAAATTCACATAACCTTTCCTACGATTCAATCAAAAAAAATTTTTTTTAAATATTAATTATTTATTTTGAAATATCAAAACTGATATGGATAATATTTTATTTCATTATGATCTGCTTAATTTTAAAATGTCTTGAGTTCTGTGTACCTATGCGTAATTATAGTTACGTCTGATTTTTTTATGGTTTACTTATTAATCAGAAATACTTATATATAGATTTAAAAGCCTTTTCGTTTATTTGTCTAACCATTACAAATCTTCACTCTTGATCATATCACTCGAAACTGTTTAGGGTGCTTCACTGATCTATGGAAGAAGAAACCATCAGAATGTTCTCACTTTTTTTTTTTCCAAAATTTGATTTTGGTAATATTTTCAATTCTTCACTGCATCATTTATAACTATTTATTCAATATTTTTTTCATACTTTTTAGGCTCAAAATTTGCGCATTTTAATAAGTTCTACAATTCAATTTTATCGTTTGAATTCAGAAAATAACATCACACAAGCTTTTATTCTCAGCTGATTCTATCAGTATAATAAAAGGAAGTGTGTGGAAAGGAGGAAGATAAGAAAAATTAAAAGATTTAGAAATAATAATAACAAGCAATACTTTTTCGGGTGTTCAGAGTCAGTAGTCTTTGTTCTGAATGGAAAAACATTTATTGTTTGCCAAAAGGATCTTCTAATTGCTTAGTAATATTTTTATATAGATTAATTTTGGAATGTTTTATTACTTGCTGAGCTAAGCTGTTATCTTATGTTATTGTATTGGATTTAGTTACGCTTTTAAAACATTTTATTGCTTATTTATGATTTAGAATTAGAACTATCTTTGTACCATAAAATGAAATAGTAAACAAAAAAAAATTAGTGAGGCTGTGCAATGTATGAGTTTTGACGTTATAATTTAAATGAAAAACATTTGAACTGTACCAGCAACTTATCTAAAGTTTTTTTTTTTTCCTTCAGGAAGTTTATCAAATATTATCTTTATAATTCGTAATTAACTAATGTTAATAATTTTCAATAAATACATTTTAAATGATAAAAGGCCTAGTTTCTGTTAAAAATGATGACATAAGAAATGAAAATATTTCATGAAAATTATTCTTGAAATTAAAAAAAAAAAAAATGAGTTGGTATCTACTGATGGGTAGAAAGATTTAAAAATATTTTGAATGTAATTATTTATATATTTAATTCCCAAATATTCTGAAAATAATGTTAAAAAAGTTTTTTTTTTCTTACATGAATATTTTTAAAACTTTTTTCATGAATTCAAAACAGTATATAAGACATGATCAGGTTGAAAATGTTTCATTTTAGATTAACAGAAATTGATTTATCCACATTCAGCTCCAAAAGTGAAGTTTTTACTTTACAATGTATACACATTTGACGAATGTCATTGATTTCTAAAATAAGCTAGGGAAAAGATATTTCAATTAAAATTCTCAGCATGTATATGTACTGAATAAAAAGGTCTAGAGGGAAAAAGTTTTAACAATGCTGTTTTTAAATTGATATTGTTATTTAACTATACAAAAATCAATGTTCATTTAGCTGTTATGTTATTAGTCGTAATGAGAAATGATTTAGCTTCGGGAAAGTAAAAACAAGTGTAGGGCGGGTCTTTTTGCGGAAAAAAAATTGTTCTCATTACTAACGCTGGCTCATGAATCAACTAAAGATCGAAAGGTTTCATGACAATCTACCATTTAGATAATGCCTTTCTACTTTACTGTTCTAGGACAGCCATTTACATAGATACATCCAGTAAAAAAACATTATGATAATAATGATATAAATATTTGCTTTTTTATGAGTTACATGCATTAGCGGTGTCCATTTCATAACTAGTTAGTTTTCTAAATAGACAATATCATTCATTGAAAAACCCTTAATTTATTTGCGTACCTAAATTTTTTTCTCATAAATAAAAGTAGTAAAATAAGTATTAATCATATATATATATTTAAGTATATTGTAGTTATTTTGGGTAGGAATATTATTATCTTGAAATATTAGCAGCTGGTGAAATCAAAGTACGCTCTTAAATAAATCCCATTATTACAGAAATTAATATTAGCAGTTTAATAGAAAAAAATGCTTATTAAAAACTAGGTGAAAAAGTATGTTCTTCAAAAATTGAATGTACGTATTTCATAATGAAATTTAAGGGAAATTCCGATTTAAAATACAATTATATTTTTTAATAAAAGAGAAATTACACTATTGCATAAAACCATTGCATTATTCAGTATCAAAAATGTTGTATCAAACAACAAAAGTAGTTCCATTACGGCAAGGCATTGAGTTTAACTGAAATTGTATAACATAGGTACATCAGTCCACGTAGCTTCAACTTTATGATAGAATTCATCAACTGTAGTGATGGGCCTACCAGTCTCTCTGCAACGCATAACCAGGTGTACTCAATAGGCAAAACAACAGTAGAGCATAATGAAAATGCAATCATCGAGAGCACTTTGCATCGATGAAGGTCCAGATAGCATGAGAAATTTGTGGACTGTCATTATTGTATTGAAAAGCAGTGCCTCCGAGGCCCGGAATGTAGGGCACAACCACAGGTCTTCTTCTGTAAGAAATGTAACGACGACTCACGAAAGCAACGATAACATTCCGATATGATACACAATGGGATTCCACATAGTCATTCAAAGTGCTGGATCTGTTCGAATGTAAGTTCTAATAATTCTTCCTCTTTGGGTTTTCCGCACAAGAAGATAAAATCTTGTTGAAGGATTATAAAGGCAGATAGAAAACTTCAAGCAATATGTTTAATTTCAAACCTTAAATATTTAAAAACACTAATTATTTGTTTATAAACGATTTGATTGGATCTTTTACAAATTTTGCATATGAGGTTTGGAGCGTCCCTCCCCTCTGGGTTTGCTGTAGAACTTCTCAATCACCTTTGATCGGAGTCTATATTCTTATAGAGGAATCTCTCTCTCTCTCTCTCTCTATCTATCTACTGAACTATTAGGAACTTGAAATTCTTGAATTTAATACATATTTATTGAAATTGGGTTACCAAAACGTGTCAAATGAAGAAGGCACTTACCTACCTAAGATTTCTGTAACGCCAAAAATACAATATTTAAGTCGTAATGACCGTTACAAAGCACTAATGTGTCTATGTTGGCATGTTGGAACATAAACAATTTGACATATAACAGAAGATATTAAATGTGAATCGATGCAAAATATTTATGCTGCTGTACGCAAAAATAGAATTTATTATAAAAGAAATGTAAAATATTTCCTAATAGCTATGTTTTTAAAACAATTTCTCTATTTTGGGCGAAATCTAAAGTTCCTACATTTAGCTGAGCTCATATAATGTATTTTAGGGCAATAAATTTGAAAGATTGTAGCCTACTTGTGCATTAAAATTTTTAAAATGTAAATGAATTGAATAAAAAATATATAACGAAGTTATTATCAGGATATTTATGAAAGTTAATTTTATATACCTTCACTCGTTACATTCATTTTTATATAAAATTAAGAATGTAATTTCTCTTTCTACGTACATATTTTCCTTCTTAACTGAAAGCAAAAACTTCCTACCTACATTTATAGATTCCCTTAGCGGATTCCTTGAAACAAATCTAAAATAAATATATAAGTAATATAATTGAGGAAAATAAAATTAAATTCCTCACAGAAATTTATTTTTAAGAAAGGAATCAAGTATTTTCTAGGAGACAAAAGAAAGAAAAACATTCTACATAGATGAAATATATTAAAATATTTTTATTTTCTCAAAAATAGTACATTTTATAATAATTACAAACTATATAGATTTAGTCTGAAAAGAAATTATATAGTCCATTATATTCACTTAATCGACAGTAAATTTTCAATTAGTTGTCATGTCTAATTCTATTATAATTCATAATATTCAATTACAAATGTACAATTTCAAAATTTATCTTCTTAATTCAATGGCACAGAGGACTCTATACACATCTTGGCTAATTTTTGCCTTAGAATTATGAAACATTGCGTTAAATAAATCTACTGGGATGTCATTAGCTCAAAAAAATTTCACAAAGTATTTTTAACATGAGAGATTGCTTTAAAAATTAAAACAAAAAACAAAAAACAAAAAACAGTTTAATTGTTCCTTCTTTCAAATGCTCTATGGAGTTCCGATTTTTAATATTTTTTTCTCTTCTTTTTTTCTTGTGATTTATAGGTACATTTCACACATATCTGGGTCAATTTTGTGAAATTTCATTCAAAGGTTGATTTTTAAGAAAAAATTTTTGAAGTATACTTAATTTTCATTAATATATCAGATTTATATAAAATCGGGTTCAGCGCTTAACTCTCTCAATAAAGTAGGAACATAAAATGGATACCCCAGACTTATATTAGCGTCTATCAGAATTCTACTAGAGAAATTTCATACAATTTAATGAATAACGCAATTTAAAGATATGTAAATCTGAAAAAAAAGCTAGGAGAAAAAAAAAATGATATTTTAAATACCTCTTTAAACTTTTATTTAATAATTGCTCTTCTGTTACCTTTAACAACTCATTTTATTAAGCAACAGACATAATTATACTATATTTTTTTTTGTTTATAAATGCTTATTTTGAGGGCAAACAATTCTTATTTGTAAGCAAATAATTCGACCATATTGAATTTTCAGATTATTCACTATTAATTCATTGGAAATTAAGTATTGAATATTTCCACAATCATATGTTTCACCTCCCTTTTCATTGCCTTTTGTCATTTTAGTTGATTTCTTAGTAATTCGCTTACTTTTTCAAGCATTAGAATTCTTTTTTTTTTCTCACCTTGAGCGAGACGTCATTATTGCGTTTTTAAGAAATAAGAGATATTCTGCATTTTTTTAAATTCATTAGGTTCTGTAGTAGGTAAATTATTTTCCGTCTTGGCATTACCACTTGAAAAAATACTCTCGTATCGCATTTCACAGTTTTAATTGACCTCTTTTTTAACGTCTCCGCAGCTTTAATTTCCATAATGTTTGAAAATTCCATACAGTTGTGTTCCATTATGTCTATCAAATTTTTATACCATTACAGAAATCTGCGCTACCTTCTACAAGATCATTTTTTGCACTAATACATTAAAGATGGTTTGGAGAATACTTCATAGTCAATAATGAACCCGGTCAAAGAGTCTACAATAATTTCAATTCCTTATGTAGAACAATGTCCACATTTGCTCTATGTTTTATTTTATAAAACTGTGGTTTCAATAATATTGTTAGTAATTTTCTTATAATTCCTCAGAGTACCTTCAATTTTACGAGAAATTTCAAGAATGTAAAATTTAAAAGCTTGCTTCTTTTTATTCAATAGGTGTAAACATTTTGAAAATATTTTGTTAACCCATCACACGAAATATAATAGGAATAAAAATAATTTCTAATATTGCGTGGTATTATTTAACTTCTAATGTAGGTGCAACAAACATTATTCTTCTAAAATCATTTGTTTTTGTCATACCTAAAGCTTGAAAATATAGAACAACATATTTTATTGCATGTTTTGCTTTTTACTTCTATTTTTTGTGGATAAATTATATGAACCAATTGATGCAACAGCCAAGGAACACAAATCAGCCACATCTCCTTTTATATTATATAAAAGGGAATACCACACAGTTTTTAGCACACATGTTATTATCAAAAGTGTTTTACAACTAAAGTTGGATGATTGAACATAATGCAATATTTCAGCTTTTAGAAAAACGATGAAGATATAAACAAATACAGGATATATGGTTAAGATTTACATTTAAAATGTGCGCTAGCAAAAATTTAAAAATAATGATTCCAAAATTTAAGGAAAACATGAAACATAATATAACATCTCCTTGCTTACTTTTTCTTGTTTACATTTTCGAAGAACTGTAATTATTCTTAAATGTTTATAATTTATGAATAATTTGCAAACATGCAGTTTTGTGCGTATGGTTCAGCCAAATCATTAAATTCCTATTTTGATCGATTTTTGTCGATTTTAAAATTCACCATCCTCTTAAATGAAAATATACTCAATGCATTTATAATTAATTCCAAAAAAAATAAAGCTTGACTTAGTAAACTACTGATGGGTTATTATATTAGTCATTAAAATTGTCTTTTTTTAATCTTGATATAATTTAAGATTTTTTTTTCTCTTAACGTGCTTAAGACATGTTTAATTACTTAAATTTTGTTTTTATTAATTGCTGAGACTTTTGCGAAATTCATGTCTGCTTCGAAATTTTCAGCGAAATTTGAAAGTAGTTGAAGAATGAGGAAGTATAAGCAAACACAACTCTCATTAGCAAGCTATCTCTCCAAGTAGGGCAAGTAAACAATTAGTTTTCTAAGGGCTTACGCTTTCCTACAACGTTAAATTTCTTGTTTCAAACTATGCGAAGTGCTTTTTACCGTTAAAAATAATATTTTGTCAAAAGTTTTGTCTAATTTAGCTAACAACGCTTATTTATCAAATTAGTTCATTGGTCATTTTATTTTTGTCAAACGATTTCGAATTCTTAAAAGAAAATAAAATTAAAAATAAAACAGAATTTTACAGAAGAAAAATATTGCATTGTAACAAAAACTATATTTTTTGAAATGCTTACGCAAATGAATACTTTTAGCATCTGAATGATAAGTTTATTTTATTTTATCTCTTTCCTTTTCCTGTTGGGTGTTTTCAGAAAGAAATGCCATCAAAGATTTTAATCATATCCGGTAGAATGATAGTCCACTCTGAATACAATGTGATCATAACATATATTTTTTGACATGTTCGAGTAATACTTGCATGAAATAATTCAACATTTTACTCCTAAATTAATTATTTTATTTAAAAATAAATGGAAATAATTTTATCACACGGTTACACATAATCTCGATATTTCCAAAGAGGTAAAGTAGTATTTATTGAGACAATCGCATTAAACATTCATCCGAACTTAAATATATATTTTGAGAATCATATTAAAAGCTACAAATTTTATATTTAACTCTATTTTGACTACTCTTTTTTAATTAGTAAACACTGAATGATTACATGTTTCAAAAGTATATTAATAATTGTACGATATTCTAAAAGGGGATACTCTCTATTTTTTTCAAAAAAAAAAAAAAAGATCTAGAAATGTGCAAAGCATCTTTATATTTTAAGTAATGGGTAAAAATTAAATTTATTCTACAAGATCTAAAGGCCATATTTCATGCAAGAACTTTTTATAAATCATTAAATAATTAGCGAAATCAAATTTATAGTTTTCACTTAAGACTTAATTAAAAAATTATTATTAAAGTATTCGATTTATTAGTGTTTAATTATTATTTGTTACTTTTTCTGAAACTAGAATGACAAGTATATATCTTGGGTTTACAAGTTTGTAAAGTTTAACTATTCTAAGATTATTTTTTTAAAATTTTTTTTAAAAAGTATAAGGATTAAAATACATATTTAATATTACTACACTAATTATATCATTAATATGTTTTATTCATTTTTTATTTACTTTCAGTTAATTAAAGAATTAAATCCAAGACAGCATCTTTCAGATCATTAGAGTATCCGTAATTTCTATTTTCTCGTAAAGCATCATAAATTGCTGCAAATTATAAAATTTACTTAAAAACAAATGTTAAACAAGTAAATGTAGTATTTTTTATAGAAAATCAGGCGGAATATTTATTCTAAGTCTCTGCTTCACAGATTTACTTTTAATTTGTTGAAATATATATTGTGTGTACATATTTTAGTACTGAAATTACCGTACTCACCTTATATAAGAGAGAAATTAATGATATTTTTATTGATCTGAAATGAAGTTTCCTCTGATTCGGCATTATGGTGTTTGCTGTATATTTACTTATACACAAAACCTTAATGTAATATTGAATGATTATCTATCAAAAGTGGATATAATAATACTATAAACATGACATTACACCGAAATTGAGATTTTTTTATGTTTGATTGATTGATTGTTTATTAACATCGCTCTCTTAGATGCAAAACGAGGGCTAGGAGATCTCGTATTAGCGACAGACTGGGTTATTTTGAACTATGGCCAAATGATGTACAAGAACCTTTCTTTTTTAGTCAGGACAATACGACAGGAAAGTTATTAAAGCTGTCTTTCTTTTCTTTTACTGGGTTAACTATCTTTGCTAAAAATAGGGGGTATGTTTTTGTAATATTTCCTGTTTTTAAACATTTCTTTTTAACAAACGATACTGGTTTTTTTTATTATTTCCTTAATCTTATGTCCAGATTACATACATACATTTGTAAAATTATTTATACGGTATTGTTATGTTTAATACCAAATTTGCATGTTTTGGGGATTATTTAATCAAATATAATTTTGAATCTGTAAAGTTGATTAACCAACGCACCTATAATTGTTCTTGAAATGTTAATTACAGGAATATTCGAAGTATCTCAAGAAACACGGAAGAATGAGTTAGATAATCTGGTACTATCTGAGATTTAAGAAAAGTGATAGAGAAACGAGGCAAATTTTGTTTCATTATTTTTAAGCTATTCTGCCAAATTCATTAGTATTGATAAAGGTCTATAAATATTAATTATTACAAAAGAAATTCTCATACTCACATTTTCTTTATTTTATGGTACTGTAATCTGAACAAAATGAATACATTTAAGATACTTGAAAACAAATATGTATTGCTTTTTATGCATTGAGAAAAAAACAAGCAAATAAGATAATTTTGGAAAAATATTATTATTATTGTTGGGGAAAAAGGTAACCTTACAAAGAGTTATTTTTGTTTCTTCTAAGAGGTTCTTCTTAAAAATTTCTAAGGAAGTTTTGTTTGAACTATTGTTTTCCATTATAATCTGGATTTGATTCATATTAATAAAATAAATATAACATTGCACGAAAACAACTCTCGAGTAAATTTTAAACGTGAACTGTTCGAATGCTGCTTTTTTTCCTCAAAATATATATTTATAAAATATTTTAATCTGTTAACTCTTACTCTCAATCTAATTTATTTACCTTTATATTTTATAGTTCGAGAAATATATTATAAAACAATATTTTATGAAAATTTTCATTATTATTTATAAAGAAAATCCCTATTTATTCTTTTTATATGAGAAGAAGAGAAAATAACCATAGTTCATGTCATGTATCGTACTCTTATTTATAATATATAGTTTGGACAACATTAAAAATCATTTGTATTGGGGAATCTATGATTTAGAAGAATATATATTGATGCTAATTATTAGTACATTATTAACATTAATATTAATTTTTTAGAAGGAATTTCAAGTAGTATATATCATTTAGATAATTTTTAAATATTTAATAAGCTATCGAGCATAATAGTGATACTTAAGTATTGTAACGAAATTTATTCCAAGTTTTAAGCAACTGCATTACTTTCCAATGACATTGCAAAATATAATCAAATACATTAGAACATCAAACATGATATTCATGATGCGGAATTTAATACGGAAATATAAACATTGAAAACAGAACATGTATCTACATATTACATGCATATAAAATGTGAACTAGATTGCTTTTCACGAATAAAGAATAAATGACTCATATTAGACGTACAAAATCTAAAATTACATTACTTTATCTTTATTGCCATGGAGTGAAGTAAATTGCAATTTTTAAGTTACCTGGAAAATTATATTACTTGAAACTTAAATATATTTATTTCTACTCAATAATTAAATATTTTATGATCTTAAAAACTATCTGTGAGACTATAGTACTAAATTTGCTTTGTTCCAAAAACAAGCTTTTGAAAATGATCAAACTAGTTCTTAATTAATATTAATGGTTTCACATTCGCGCAAATCATTCCCACTTAATGTAAACTAATAAATATATTTATTTTACTGTGATTATAATGGCTTAGGATTATTAGAAGAGAAATTACATCAATTTGTATTCTGGAGTTATAACTATATTAATAGTATATAATGATGCACAATACAATAACAGTAAATATTTTTGAGCGAAAAATGAATCAGTAAATAAATTACTACTTTAGTGAACATTACTTTTGTAGTTTAGTCAACGTAGTATTATAATCTGCCAAATATTTGAAATCATAATAATTTAAATGATGTGCCATGGAGGCAAGTACTCTATAAAGACATAAAAATCTATGGCAGGGTTTTGTAATTCCAATAACACCACCATCAAAAACCTTTTATGAATATCTGGCCAGTTTTTGCCAATAAATAATTTATTACAAATATTTTTTTAAAAAGAAGTAGAAAAACTTAGAACCTATAATATGCATATTCTTATCTATTCACATTTTGTCTATTTTTTATTTGCTTTTCCAAAAAGGCGAATTTATTTCTTACATTCAGCCGTTTAATTTTTCTCTACACTTCTATCAATCCCTGTTATCCATTTCACAGTGGTACGCCACATTGTTTTATACTTAGGCAGTGTCTCGACCATTATAATGGAAAATTTTAATAATAAAATTGTAGATTATTTTGTTTAATGAACTAGAACAGTCTTTTACTTGAATCACATTTTCGCATCATTATTGAAAGCATGTTTAATAAGTTAAGCAAACCATCAGAAAAATAATAATAATTGATTTTATTTAAAATGGTCATATTTTCTGAATGAAAAGAGTAATTTTCTGACTCTTGTATTTTTCTTTATTGTTCATTTTATTATTTAAAATTTATTATTTTCTTCAAAATATGTTTAAAATAAATTTTACCTACCAATTATTAAAGTAGAAATGTTGTCTTTACAAAAAACTAACAAATAATAAAGAAATAAAATATACTTAATATTTTACAGTAAAACTTAATTTTTAGGACAATGGAGAATGTTTTAAATAATGATGCATAAATATTTAAATTTTTTCAAAAAATGTTTTCTGTTTTCACTTATTTCACTGAAATAAGAAAATAATTAATTACTTTATTATGTAAAATTGCTAATAGTATAAAATATGTATGTGATTGATGGGATGGTTAATTTGTAAATTAATTTTTTAAAATGTCCATTAATAAATTGCCTGCAACTTTCCAAAACTAACATAAAACTTGCCATTATTTATATAGCCGATGTAGTAACAAAGTTCATATTAATTTATTTAAAGTTATTCAATTTTATAGTAGAACTGGTTTATTTCTCGATATCAATTATTTAAACTGAACGAAAATAAAATTTAAAGGCCCCAATAATGCAACGTTTATAATTGATTCTATTTTTTACATGGCTTTTTAGCGTGAAAATTGTAGATTTTCTTAAATATAAGAATAAAAAAAAAATAAAAGATTCAAACAGCTGTTACTTTTTAACAGTGAAAACATCAGAATCATTTTAATATACATGGAATATATAGAATGAGTAAAACAGAAATACATTTCTTTTTATAGGATCATAGATACAAACCATCCGGGACCCAGAAATTACATAATGTCCACATCAGCATCTTTATTAATAACAGAGGGAGTATCGAAGCTAAGCAATCTTCAGAAGATAACAAATGCCCTGCCCATGTTAGCACCAGAGATATTACGTTAGATATACCAAATAAATTTTCGATAAATGGGAATGCATCAGTGTTTCAATGGTGCCTTGCAATATTAAGAATGTGTCGATAAATCACTCAATAACTATTTTATAGATGCTTTTAAAAAGCAATATTTTAAATGTTGCATTATAGCATGAACAATATTTTAGATGTTGCATTATAGCATAAACAATATTTTAGATGTTGCATTATAGCATGAACAATATTTTAGATGTTGCAATATTTTAGATGTTGCATTATGCCCTGCCCATGTTAGCATGATTTATTGCTTATCATATAAAATAATTTACATAATTTAAAGAGATAAATAATGGTATATATTTACCCTTATTAAAACGTTTTTCTGAATTTCACTTGGTGTGTGTGTGATGTGTGTCATCAAATTTTCGATCGTTAATTTAACCAACTTCCCATCAAGCTAGAGCTTTGAAATTTTGGGAATCGTTCGTATTCGCCTAACAATGCAATATTTAGACGTTTGTGACAAGTTTTAATTAATATTTCAATAGTTTTAATAAGTCAAAATATTCTTTCCTCTCGGCGCTTTTAGGATTGAGGAAAAATTTTCTTTCCCCCTCTGGGAACACCGGGCAATCCCCACGCTGCATGAGGTATCGTAAAACTTTTGTAATCACAAAGGGGAGATACTATCTCCGAGCTAGTAAGGGTTACTGACTTTTAGTCAGTAATCATTGGCAAGAAAGGAAGATTCCAATATTTGGTGCCGTGTCTTATCACAATAATTTTTTCTGAATTCTGATTCCCATTTTTCTTAATAGAATGACTTACAAACTTTCAAATGCATGTTTTGATTTTATGAGTATTTTGAATTTTTTAATACGATCTCAAATGTCTCTTTTTAAGTAAATTTTAAAGTTAAAAATAACCAACAGTTTTAACTAATATTTCAATAATTTTCTTTAATAAACTTTGCCTCCATATAAAAAAGATTTTTTTAAAAAACGTTGGTTTTTATATCGAATTATTTTAACTTTTTATCAATTTCACGCTTCGAAGCAGCATGATGATAATTCGGAACGGACCTTCAAATTTTGAATCACTGTTTAATTAAAAAACAATTAAACTTGACAAGGGAGGGAATTTATTAATTTTTTAACTCCAACACCATCCGCAAATGAGGATTTTGAGTCCCAGTTCATTTGACGTGCATCTGTACCTCTTTATAATGGATCTTTAAGTGGCATGGAGACTCCTACCCATGATTCAACTGAAACAAAGCCGCCCTAATATTGGACTATAACCACTTGGCTATAGTTGAATTCAAATGTATAGCACATGTATCGTATAACACATCAATCAATAACTCCCGAGACTAACCCAGAGATGGCGCTCGTAGTAAACCAGTAACCAGGTCTTTCTAGAGTACTAACCTTTGCTTGAAACGTGTCAAAATTTTAAGTCGATCGGACCAGAAACAGCTGAGTTATCGAGGTTGGAGTAAAGTCGTTTTGTAGTTTGTTTAAAAAAATGGAAAAAACCGAGTTTCGTGTTCTGATAAAACATTGTTTTTTAATGGGTAAAAACACCGTGCAAGCGAAACAATGGATTGAAAAATGTTACCCGGACTCTTGTCCATCAAAATCAACGATTTGTCGGTGGTTTGCCGAGTTTAAACAGGGTCGTACCGACACAAATGACGCGGAACGCTCGGGTAGGCCTGTGGAAGCCGTTACACCGGAAAATGTGAGTGAAGTGACAAAAATTATAATGAAAGATCGTAAAGTGAAGCTCCGTGAGATTGCTGAGATGACACAGATATCATATGGAAGTGTATTTACTATCCTTCATGAAAAATTGATTATGAAAAGGGTTTTTTCCAAGTGGGTGCCGCGATTGCTTTCGATGGAACAAAAACAGCAACGAGTCGATGATTCAGAAAGCTGTTTATCGCTATTTACTCGCAACAAAAAAGATTTCTTGCGGGAAAAAAAAAAAAAATTGGAAAAGCGTTGGAACGATTGTATCACCCTAAAAGGTGATTAACAAAAGGTGTTATGTTGACGAATAAAAAAAAAATTTGCAAAAAAATGTTGTTTTCAATGTTAGACTCGGGAGTTATTGATCGATGTGTTATGGCTAACTTTATAATCTCACGTCACATATAAAAATTTTTTTTATTTCGGAATGATTTTCAGAAAATTTAATAAAGATTTTTGTTGCTGACAAGGTTGAGTTGCTTCTGCTGTTTTGAATGACTATTTTATGCTTTCTGTTATAAAAATAATGTAATTGCTAGAACTGGTATTCATTAACCTACGACGAATGACAACATTTTGTTATGTATTTTTTATGCTTTCGTGTGAGAATACATAAAAACAATTAAACTTATACCACATGAAAGACTTTAATAAATAAATATTAAAATTACAGACGATGTGACGATACGGTATTTGCAATTTTCTCTTTACTGAACTTGAGGAATATTTGGTATTTTGAATTTAATGCATTACAACACTTCGCCAACCAAATGAAACATGATTATGTAAATTAGATGAAGATAATTGTTTTAAATTTATTAGACATGATGATACATAATGCTGATAGAAGAAGAGGGAGATAGAGGGGATAATGACAAGTTGATAGATGTGCAGATTTGAATAAATTATTGTAATTAATCATTTTATATGAAAAGTAGTTTAAAGTGATTCTAATCAGACTAATAAGAGTCGAAACTACTATAATCGAGAAGAGCTTGAGTTGGAATGAATGATTTGGTGAGATAAAACTTTATTACTCGAACATGAACTAAGAGAGATGCGAGAGTGATCAATCTTGCATACACTTTGATAGATAATAAAGTCTGATGTCCTTTGTTTATATATCTTCAATTGAAGTTTAGAACTTACTGACTATTTAATTAGACTTTTAGAGGGTTGTAAAGTTAAATAAGGAAGATTTGTTTCGACAATAATACTTAAATCTACCGTTGAATTTTAAGAGGTTTTATATCAGTTTTAATTTAAAGACATTCCTTTCTCTTTAGATGTTTCAAGTTTAATAACATAGGTTATAATAATACTTATTTCAGTTATATTACTATAGAACGGTATCGCAATAAAATGTTTCTAATTCCGTTTCCATTAATGTTCTCCCGTGAACTGTACAAGTACAATAAATATGCTCACATTTAGTTATAAATTTTAGTTTAATCTAGGAAGTTTTACTCTAGGGAATTAAACTTCATTCTAAACGCGACAGAGATTAAAACAGAATCATAGAAATTGTTTCAACAGAGATTTCAAACTCATAACTGCTGTGAAACGTTGGCGTACGATATGTTCACGGGTACTGAATTGATCTTTTCAGAAGATAAAATTTATTTAAAGTAACATGCACACAAAATAACAATAGCTATAAAATCATTAACTTCATATCAATATACTTAATAAATATAGCTTTTAACTAAAATTATTTTATTGTAATACTCATTTTAATTAATAAGAAGAAATAAAATATATTTCATTAAAAATCATTGATTTATTATTGAACAGCTAATACAAAAGAGGTGAATACATAGCCATCAATGAAAACATATGACTTTATTAAAATATTTGCTTAATATCTAGGTTAATGAAATTAAGTATTTGCTCATTTATTAAATAACTTAGCGTTTTTCTACTTATATTCTAAAAAGTGTTTTTTTCTTGCATGCACAACAGGTGTTTTACCAATTAAATTTCATGCAAAAAGTATTTTTAACTAAGACGAAATTAAATAAATATATAAATGAAATAAATAAATAAATATATCAAAAGCTCACATTAAGCCTTTTGTACTTCCGATGCGATTCTATAGGTATTCGAAATTCTATTTTACGTAGTAAAGTACAGAGAAATATGTACAACTGAATCATTTTAGTTAAAAAAATTTCACCAGCCAATCTTAAACAAAATGGTTATATTTCTAATACATATATATCAGGATTCCAGTATATAATATGATTTAGACATATTTATTATCATTTTTATTGGAACGTATAACTTT
Source organism: Nephila pilipes (assembly GCA_019974015.1). Classification (NCBI taxonomy): domain Eukaryota; kingdom Metazoa; phylum Arthropoda; class Arachnida; order Araneae; family Nephilidae; genus Nephila; species Nephila pilipes. The sequence continues at coordinate 32,061 of BMAW01026905.1, read as the reverse complement.
CCCATTTTTGTTCGAATATTAAGAAAGTTTCTGTTATATTTGTTCAAACATTTGATATTTAATTATATTTAGAAAAAGTAAGATTTCACACGGCTTATAAAAATAATGGCCTTTTAAATTTGGTGAAGAACAGATTTAGCCACCAAAGGTGCTATTTTTTAAAAAAACTAATTATTAAATTATTCTGTTAAATATTAAAATTAAAGTAAACCATAATATGGCAACTGAATGGAAATTTGATCAATCGATTCATTCATTTATTCACTTATGCACTCATTCCTCTTAGATTTACTCTAATTCATTCCTTCATTAACTCATATAGTTAATAATTCACTTATTCACTCATTTATTTAATTTAACCATTAAAGATATTCAAAACAAAAATTTAAAGTGTTGATTTAGTTCATGCAAAATAGAAGCATGGGTTGCTATTGATAAAATATCTCATGTTGATCTACTTCTGATACAGAATGTCTCATGATCCTTCGTATCTTTTTACATTAAGAAATTAAATCATCTCCAAGAGTCAATATTTATTAATGTTCGAAATTTTCCAAAGAGTTTTTGGAAGCCGATAATTAGCTTGTAAAAAATCCTTTCAAAACCATCTAACTGTTCTGTAAAAGTGAGAAAAGGATTTAATTTTTTCTGTAAAATGTTCTTCAGGCTTAGAACTGACATTACTCCAACTAATGATAAAATGTAAGCCTGTATAAGATTCCTGTTGTGTATACTTATTTGTAATGGAATGTATATTTATTTGATTGAAGTTACTTATATATTTGACGGAGTTTCCATACTTTTATGATTTAATTTTTCAATGGTTCATAAAGTCACAGTGAAAATAAATTACCATACTTAGATTTTTACTATGAAATGTAATTGAACGTCTAGACATATTGAGACAATTTTATTTTCTCACAAAATATTTATTAAAAAATAACAATTTATTAAGTGAGCAAGTTTTTAATATCTGATTGTGTGTCTAGTCTGTGGAGACATAAAGCAAGCCGAAACTCTTATTAATTGTAAGCATATTTATGTTTTAGAAGAATATCATTGTAATGAATAAATATTGAAAGACAATTCATAGATAAATAGTAACACTCTCTCAAATTGATATCCCTTCAATTTTTATTTCGAGTTCAGTCTCACTGCACTCGTGCATTAAAATAAAGTACAGGAGGAATTTTGAATTCGGTGACATAATAAGCCTATTTAGGCTTAACTTTTGCCTTTAAAATGTATATGAGGTATCTTCTTACTCACCAAAATGTTAAAATTCTGAAATTCCCAATAGCATATAGAACAATTCCAGGTTTTATGTCGATAAATCCCAACGTAACGTTTGGTGATAAGTTACGAAATCATATTACGCAGGATTAGTTTTTCTGCCAAATATTAAAATAAATTGAATGTTTAAAGGTTTTTATTTTAATATTTTTTACATCCAAATTATTAATCTTTTTAAATACTTATATTTGGGCAATTTTCAAAAAGTACTCTGACGCAAAACAGAATTCTATTTTCTCTTTGTTACCAAAAAGAAAAGAAAAAGAAAAGAAACTTCGAATTAATATCAAGGAAACTTATATACTGATATACAGCTCATACTAATTATACTAATTTTAAGAATTCAAATATTTGATAATTATTTTTAATTTCATGAGGGATAAATTATTTCATTCGTAAAATTGTGACTAAACATTGTCTGTTTAATTCATATAAAATAATCTAGCTAAGAATACTTATTTATAAAAGAGGTGTCCGAGTCTTTAATCAGACTGAAATAAAAGTACTTCTGAATAAAATGCGTTTAGTTATGCGTATGAATATAATATATAAACATTTTATATAATATATTCATGTATAATGTAAATATAGTTCTGTATAAAACACATCCATGCATAAGTTAATGTTTCTTATGAAACGTTATAAAGCTTTGAAAATCTTTCTCTTGTATCTGAATTGAATTACATAGCTTCTCCTGTGTGCATGTCATCTACAGCTTTCATGAGCTGAATATGCATGTTAATAGTGATTTTTCTTTTTTCCTGCAAAGAAAATATACTAGCTACTCCCCTTGTATAAAGTTGAAACGTGTGAAAAGTATGTTTTCTGATAAACTCGAACTCTAAGAATATATATTGAAAACAGTAACAATAATTCGTATTTCAATAGAATTATTATAACTTGGTCCGTTATCATCAAATCTGGCTTTCAATAATTTTCTTAAAAATTTTATAAATAGCTGTGAATGGAAAATTATAAAAATACACACTCTAACATTCTCCTCTTAGTACAATTGTTATCAATATTTCCTGGAAATTTCTAAAAGTTTTATACTTAAGAATAATACGTTTTCACTAGCTGTACTAAGCTCACAACCATACTAATACCATTTATAAAATAGCATTCTAGAATTTGTGTTAACAACCATTGATTTTAGATTTTATTCATCTAAAACAATCTTGTATTAATTCCATAGTACCTTCCGAGTTGAATGCTCAATTTCCTAATAATTCATAAAGTATCTTAAGGATAGTTTGATCATTGTTCATTTCACCAGTATGTATGTTTCACAATACACAAAGAAATTTAATTATTGCTAAAGCATATTTTTTCCTTTTCACAATTATATTTTTCTTCATATTTAAAACTCTGCAAAAAATATTATCTTGTATAAGTATCTAAAGAGCTTCCAGTTTGCATATTGACTGCAATTTTTGATATTCTCTTAATGAAAGTTTTATTCCATCAATTCATTCAACTTAATGTTTCTATATTCTAATCGTATTATATAATATTAATTTTTTGCTTATAGCATTTTTATCATCAAATATTATATAAAGCAATGGAAATTAAAATTAATTTTAATAATAATATAAATTAGCATTTCATTAAAAAAAGCGAATTTTCACCTTCCTATTAAATTTCTTTAAAAGGGACTATAATATTACATAAAAAAATTGGGACATACATATTTGCTTATAAATCATCATATACGACTTTCCAAATTAGAAAAGCTCTCCTCGTATGACCTAAATTATATACTACACGTCGTCGGAATGTCTATAACAAGTATTCTGCAAAGAATCATTTCTTTTTGTAGCTGTAAGATATTCTGGATTTCACTTTATCATCATGAATGTAACAATCCTCCACCGATAAATCTTGCAAATTAAGAGCTTTTGAAAGTTATTTGCTGATGAATCTAAAACTCAATAGGTCCCGGAAGCATATCTCGTGATTTCGTACTCTGAAAAGAGACTTGAAAAGGGTTTTCATTCGGAATTCAAATATTCTATTATTTTTCTTTTCGATGTTTGTGTTACATGGTACATCAGTTGGAGTGTTGAGTTGCTGTTTACTTCGAATCTATTCAAAATAATTGAGAGTCATTGCCTAAATATAAGGCAAGAAATAAAATACATTTTATTGTATTTAATAAATATAGTTTTTAATAGTAAATACTGTCTATCAATTCTATGAAAACTCTGAATAGATAATTCAGCAAAATGCTGTATTTATCAATGAAAAGTCTTAAAGATTATCTCTGAAGAAACATCTTAAGAATCGTATCGCCATAAAAGTACTTGTAATAAATGTATTTTGCCATGAAAGCATGGATTCACATTCGATAATTCATAGGGATAAGATTTCTTCCTGTGTTGAAAACATCCTCATTATTAATCCCCGAGATATATTTAGTTTTCTTTTTGTTTATAATAAAAACATTTCATGGAAATAAACATTGGAAATAATTTGAATAAAAATATCATTTTATTTTATTGCTCTCATATTCTTACATTTTTTTCTTAACTTTTAAATATATTTAATTCACTGAGATCAGTTAACAATGACCAATACAATAATCTGGATTTTATTTTTCATTTAATTTCGAACAATATGTGCTAATTTAAATCATTTTTAAAGTCTAAAAATAATCTACTGTTTAAAGCGATATTTAATTACAACTTTTCAAATTAAAAATTAAATAACTATTATTCATTGAATAAAACAAATTCTTTCTTTTGAAAGATGTCATTTTCAACTGTCGATTCTTTAGAATACAAATACTTGTTTCGAAATTCTTGCAAACTTAGGAGGAAAAAAACGCTAGTTGTTGACATTAGAGGAAAGTGCAAACAGAAATCTCATTAACAAACCTCCCACGTAAGCAGGTAAACAACTACTCCTTTTATAATGTTGTCGCTAGTTTGAAATTCATATTAGTAGTTAGGGATTTTTCTTTCCGTGTTTTCAGAAACGTGAATAGTACTTTAAAAAAAAAAAAAAAAAACGCTACAACAATAATGTAAGGTGGTGCAGTATTACTTCTAGTTGCATCCGAATTACCTAATTTAATTTAAAGTAAACTTGAAACTTGTTTCTAAGTTCTGAGGATAAATGTTTTTTTCAACAGATTTCCTGGGTAATCGGGAAAAATTGTTTGAAAAAGGAACATAGGTTAAATCGAATGGAAATATTCATATGATGCCAAATTTTGTGCGTTAAGTGTGTGTTCAAATATTAGGAAACCAAGCAAATGGAAGTTCATAGTAAATCCAAATTCTCTGGTTAATTTTAATCTATTCTTTAATTTGGGAGAAAAAGGCTAGATATTAAAAAATAATTTCTGGTTCATAAATCTTTTAAAACTACTTTAATTACTTTTTTTAAGCTATTAAATGATTTTGATAAGCTAAAACTAAATATCTTATAGGAAATAACTGTCCATGCGAATAAATTGCGATAACCTTTGCAACCAAAAAGCACCATCAACATAGCTTCTACAACACATGAGACGTGACCGTCTTCGCTTTCTTTCGATCGAACTCTTTAGACTCAAGCTATCGTTTTGATTGTTGTGTACATTGCTGAACACAACGGTAACGATTCGAAGCAAAAATACAATAACTTGATGCAGTGACAATCAAAATTTCCCTATGAATAAATATCACATTTGTTTTGGCGCAGTCTAAGACATTACAGTACAAAATGGTAACCTCAAATTCCCTTCGCAATTCCCTCTGTAATCAAACAGGGCACTTTTAGAAACACCTTCTTATGTTGCAGGGGAATGAAACATGGGTTAGTGAAACATATGGCAATCAAATATCTTTACGTAAAATATAAAAGCTTATTAAGAATAAACTATTTGTATACATATTTGGAAATGTCTCAAACGGAGTACGAAGAAGGCAGCTTTCTAAATAATTAAAAATTTCAATAAACCGAAGGAAGTAACTTTGCACTGAAAGGGAATAGACATTTAAATTGAAATTTATTTTAACAAAATGTACCCAATACGAGGAGTAGATATTAAACAACGATACTGATGCTGCAACAAAAGAAGTACACATATGCCTGTTATTTAGCATGAAGCCTTCTCTTTCGAATGCAGTGCCTCTAGCTTCTGTAAATAAATCCGTAGCCTTCATTCGTATTACAGCTATTTTTTGTTTACTTCATTCATATTAGAATTATTTCTTTGTTTCTCCGGAAAAATTATAAGAGATCAATGAATTGTGAAATTTCACATGAAACTGGGAGAAAACGCTATTAAAACTTATAATGTATTGAAAGAAGTGTATGGTAATGAATGTTTAGCTCATGCACGTATTTTTGAGTGGTTCAAGCGCTTTCAAGATGACCGAGAGGACGCTGAAGATTATTCAGTCCTGGGTCGTCCTTCCACTTCAAACACGGATGACAATATGAAAAAAATCGGTACTCCGGTGCGATCTGACCGTCGGTTAAGTATTCGCATGTTTGCGGAGACTGTAGGAGTTGCCAAAGGATCCGTGCGGTAAATGTTATATAACAATTTTAAATTGCAAAGAATGTGTGCCAAAATAGTGCCTCAGAATCTCACATTTGCACAAGAAGTCGCAAAAATCTTTGTACTAACTGTTTGAAAGCCATTGTAATTGACCGAAACTTATTTGAAAGGATAATAACGTGTGTCGAATTGTGATCGTACTTATGATCCTGAAACGAAGTGCCAATCCACGCACTGGAAGTGCATATCTTTCCCGAGAGCCAAAAAAGTTCGAATGAACGATTCAAAATTCAATGCAATGATGATTTTTTTTTTTTTTAATATAAAAGGAATTTTGCACCTGAGCTGGATTCTTGAAGGCTACACTTTAATCAACATTACTACCTTCATGAACTAGTTGAACGCTTTGAAATAATAAGGGAACAATGGGACCGAATTCTGGAAGGAAAAGTCACTCCGCACTGTGAAGAGGAATCTAGCCAATTTCAGCCTGCCAAAGTTAGATCATCTGCCTTATTCGCTGAATTGTGCTTCATGCGACTTCTATCCGTTACCTAAGGTAAATCTTCATTAAGAAGAACACAATATAAGTCCAATGAATCTTTGAAAGAAAAAGGGGCACCCGTCTTTCGAACACTGGAGGATTCGCATGTAACGATGAAGTAATAAAGGAGTGGTGTGCATTGAAGTTGTAATAAGTAGATATATATGAAACAAAAATATACATTTTACACTGTCAGTCTCGTTATGTAATGCCCATATTTTGTATTAGTATATAGTAATTTATTTATATTTCAAAATAATCATAACCATCTCAAAATTTATTTGTTAGATGAAAAGTAATTAATATTTAATTTCTAAAGATTTTCTCTAGCTTCATGTAACTTTATATGTTTTTTAAGACAGTGGGAAACTTTAATCTTTATTTTCAAATTATTCGTCTTAAAAGGGCATTCGAGTTTCGACGTAATCTTCCGATTCAATTACAAGGCAATATTAATAAATTTCCCATCCATTATCTCTATTTAAAAAAAATGAAGCATGCATACTGATGAGAAACCATATCTCTTGATATGAGATTTAACTAAATCTAATAATTTTGAAATTAATACAATATTAATTAAACTAGTACGAATGAAATGATCGTTAATTGGATAGAAGAGACTCTGAACAAGAAATCTGAATTATAATGTGATTTTAACAAATACTCAAATGAAGAGACTATTTTTTGGGGTTCAATCACTCATTAGTTTATTTAAAAAGCAGTTTAAGTTAACAGTTACATATCTGGAGGAAGATCACTGTAGTGTCTCTATGTAGAAGTTATTCGTTTTGAGGAATTTAGGTGTTTTGTAAGTGACTCGTGAGTGTGACATGTTTGTGTTAGTGTGTCCGTGTGAGTGTGTGTTGTCGGCGAATGTGTGAGTGAATTTGTAATGTACCAAGTTTTTGGGGCAATTTTTAATTAATTGTTATGCCAGGACGGATGGAAGCAACCATAAAGACGAAGAAGGCGCCAGTTCTTCCTGAAGTAATTCGCATTTCTAAAAAATTAAATATTCAATGACATTTTAAGAGTTTTTCATACACAAAATTAAAGTCTAAAAGGGATTTTAACAAATTGACAGCACTTATCTCATGATCGGGGAAACAACTACGAATCATACCTTCCCCATCAAACAAACGTAAGGTCGGGGTTAACAGAAGATAAGTAAGTAACAAACTGGTTGCAGTTAAAATTTTCCAAAAAATGGAACCTGAAAAGAGTACAAAATTTTCCGAAAAGAAACTAACAGATTTAGCAAAATATTCGATTACTTTTTTTTTCGGATATGTCCCATGCGTATTCGACGTGAAACTGGGTACACCACTCTCAAATTAAAAAAAAACACAAATTTTAATTATCATTAATTTTAAACAATTGCTTCAAGTTCATTTCAAGTTATCCTTAGTGCAGAAAGTTACAAAACATTCGTACAATGACTACATACATTTTATTTCTCGAAATTGTTTTAAAAGTGAAACATAACCATTATCATTGTTCTCAAGTCTTAAAATAAATTATTAAACAAAAAAAATCTTAAAAAAAATATCATTATTTTTTTTTAAAAATTGTTGAATTAGATTCGATATAGTCAAAATATTTCTTTAAATATTAGAATTTAATACAAATAACACAATAACAACATTAATATACATAACATTAATTCTAAATAAATTCCAATTAATACTCTAATACTAATCAAACCAAAAGATAGGAAATTTAGTGAGTTAATGAAAAAAAAATTCAGTGACAAGTCAAAACAAATAGAACACACACGTGTCTGTTTGTTGAATTCCAATTAACTTTAAAAAATTAAGTCAAATCTAAATTTATTTGTTTCAGATAACTTTGTACTAATATCTGGTTTATATCTCTCTGAGAAACTGATCAGTAAATCCGAGAGAATAACAGTGACAGTAGATCAAAAGCAAATGAAACATTCTTCGTGGGAGAGAAAACAATTCGCCAACAAATTTTCTAAACGTGAAGAGACCAATTACGAAATGCGTATCACCTTGCACCATATCGAAGAGAATTCGAGGAAGGGAAAAAAAATAACAACCGGTACCGATTCAAAGCTCATATGAATTCTTGAGGATGATTAAACTCTAAATTAATTAAAACGCAAAAGTCAAGTATCGAGTAGAAAAATCGTGAAAACTTAATCATAAACAAGTGACATAGAAATTTTATGAAGGTAATTGATAGACGATTTTTTAGGAGTTGCAGAAATGTAGTGAGTTGATATAACATTGCGTACAAATTCTTCGGAAGTATAGAGAGTCTCTCTCAACAACCTCGTAATCCCAGAAAAATTCTTTACATCCTCGGAAAATTCGTGCATCATCGTAAATCTCGTAACATCATCATTAATCGCGTAACATTATCGTGAATCTCGTAACATCATCATGGATCTGGTAAGTTTATCGTAATCTCGTACATCTTCGTGAATCCAAATAACCCGTTCGCATTATAACATCGTGGATGGCTAGTTATTATTAATTATTTGCATTGAGTTCTGGTTACATCCATCAGAAATAAACTTCCCGTCATACTTATTGAATCCTAGGTTTTCTCAAAATGATCTATAATTGGCAAAATTACTGTCTCACTCAACAAGCTGACGATAAAGACCTAAGTTCACAGTCTGATACAAATGAACGCAAAACAATAAAACAAATGACTCAAAAAACAGTGTAATCTGATTCGACTTTATCAGAACGTGGAACCAATACTTAAAAAATATTCTCAAACAAAACATATCATTATCTTTTCAATCTCCAAAATAGAACCGGAAATCACTGTACAATAAATCCATAAATTCTTTGTAATCAAAATCATCTGTTATTTAACTTGAAATACACCGTAATACCATCCGTAATCGCTCATTACAACACTCGGATGCAACACACTAATTGCGACTCAACCACATACGCAACTAATTAAAACCCAAACTCTCAACCTAAACTGCAAAATACAACGTTTAAGTTCGGTACAAAATTGTACAAATTTACAATTGAAACTTTTTTTTAAAAAAAAATCAACTACAGATTGGAGAGAAAGAGAAAAATAATTAAGAATACCGTTTAATTTAAATCATCGATGATACTATCTCCAAAGGCCAAATAAAAACAAAAACTCAATTTCAAAATGAATACCAAGAACAATTCTATTTGCCGACAACTCAATTGATCTGCACACCCCGAATGAAAGGGGAAAAATAACCATCTGTGAAAACAACTTGCATTCACTCCGAAAAAAAAAGAAAGTAACAGTTCCAAATTATAAAGTCCACCCTAACATAAACAAAAATTTTAAGAAAAGCCTACTCAACCGAAAGCACCAATTCAATATCTCTTTTGTTCAAACCCCTTAGTCAACGACAGTTAAATTATTTTCGACGTCTTGCGTCCCACCGATCTTAACTTGATCAAAAAAATGACCTTTTCCTAAGAAGTTCATCCCAGGCTTAGGTCATTCACATTGAACCAACAACATAATTCCGAACACCGACAACAAAATTCCGAGTGCCCTTTTTCACACTAAGTCTCCTAACAGCAATAAACAAAAAAAAGTAGTAAAACTGACTCTACTTCAAAGACGGCACTCTTTCTAAACAAGGATTTGTGATCTTGTCTTAACATCTGCGTTGTAACAACTTTCTCACTCGTTAACAGTACAGCTGCGTTTCAAAAAGGGGTGGGAAATTTCGTCTTGTGGGTAATAAAGAAGGGGTGTAACAGTTCTGGACAGAAGAATTTCGATAAACCCTCGAAGGCGTCCCTTCTTGGAAGGGGGAGGGGGGTTGACAAGTTTCCCCATCAAATCAAAAGAAAAAAAACTGCAAATAGCAAACCTTCTGAGGGGATCGCAGGGGAAAAAATTTAAAGCCAAAAAAGGAAGGGGAGGTAGAAGAAATTAGACTTCTTCTATCGGTAGTATTACATAGAGTAAAAAAAAAGGACTTCAAAATCTCGAGATGCTGTAACGCATTCACAAAAATTACGAACTATTTCCTCAAAAGATCATTCTAAAATAATCACACCTACGAAAAAATTTATATCGATAACACATAAACAAAGATTAAAATTTCAACGAAACAAATACAGTAAACAACCAAAATTTCCTGAACGAATGATAATTAAATTAAAAGTATCGCTACAATATTATTTAAAATGAAGCTATTGAAGGAAAAAAAGTTACGCACAAAAATGTTTTTTCCCCTCTAAAATTAAACATTGGAAGCGCATTAAGCAAATCTGAAAATGAATCATAAAGATTACATTCCATTCAATGCAAATCAAAGTAAATGCGATCTGTATTTAACTCATTACGAAACCCGTTTAGGTTTTAAAGTCTCAAATAATCACTACACAAATATCTCAAAATATACAAATAATAAAGGATTGAAGCTACATTAAATAATAAATGCTTCATTTAAAATCATGCCTGAATTTACGTGCATTCTTAACAAATATTAAATGGATAGAAAAAAGAGATTTCCTTTCTTCCTTCCTTTTTTTCGGATAGACAAGGAAAACGAATACAATAATTGTCTGAATATTCAAATAGTAATGATAATTAATTCACCTGAAAAATATAATATTCCTCTAAATTAAGTGCCAAATACAATTTTTCTAACAGTAATTTACATTTCATTTGTTTTAAAATACAAAAAATTTAATTAGAAAATATCGTGATTTAATTTTTAGAATTTTTTCCTTCAAATTAAAAAAAAATTAAACATAAAAATTGAGAAGAAATTTATGACAATTACACACAAATCAAATTTGCACAGTAATAATCACAACAATAATCATAAGTCCCTCAAAAAATAAACATAAAATTCCAAGCAATTAGTAAAAATACAAACATACGAAATTTATATGCACTAGAAGACACGTAAAATTAAAACATTTTTTTTTAAAAACGAAACGCGTCCCTAAATTATTAAACTACTTAACGGAGTCAAAAACAAATCCTCTTACACCAGTGGTTCCCAATTTTTTTTTTTAACCAATGGATTCCATTTTTATAGTTAAAATTTGCCACTGACCTCCTCCCCCCCCCCAAGTAAAAAAGCTATATAAGTGCATAGCATAAAAATATAAATTTAAAAAAAAACATTGCCAGGCTCAATGCTTGTGAATAGCAATCGCAAATCCCCAAGAGCACTAATTTCTTGCCAGTTTCATTTTCTTTTCTTTTCTTTTTTTTTTTTTTTGGTGTCGAGGTAAATAACGGCACTGAATCCACGTTCTACCAAATAAGAAGACGAGAACGCAGTCAAAAACTTCTGCACAATAACCCTAATGCAAGATATAAAATTAGGATCTGGTTTTGGTAACCAGAATTTGTGGTACCCTTGTTCAAATATTGGTTTAAGTTCCTCACTTGTGGATATTTTAATATGCTGCTCCTGTATTAATATGAATTCATCAGTATTTGGGATCTGAGTTCGTCCACGCGCAAAAGGGTTCAACACCCAGTCGGGAATATCCAATTGAAGAATGTCTTCAAATCTTTGGTTCAGGTCTACATGAAGAGCCGTTAGGTGTTGACAGTAAGCAAGCAAATCTTCATCTCTGTTTTGCAATTTCATAAGATTTGGAATCAGTGAACATTATTCTCTTCCCAAGTTTTGTTTGTTCAGAAAAAAGTATTGCAATAAACGCAGATATTATGCTTTTATTTTGATTAAATTTAATTGGATACTTTGTAATTTCAAAAGTTTCGTTAAATTTAGCAAATAAATCAGTCAAACAGGCTATATCATTTTTTTAGTTAGTTAAATTGTGTTTTTGCTTTCCAGAAATTCCAACATTAAATCAAAGAGCGCATAAAATCGATTCAAATATACATCTGAAGATAACCAACGTACTTCTGTGTGAAGTAGTAAACGATTATAGTTTTCATCATTTTTCAAACAAAGTTGAGCAAATAATCTCTCATAGAAAATAACTATTCCTTTTCATTCTATTAACAACTCTAATGACATAATCTAGTGATCCACACAAACGTTCTTTAAGATTTTTTGTGACTAAATGATGTTAATGAATGACACAATGTACTCAAAATAAATTCGGCACAGCTTGTTTTAAGTATGCCAGAAAGCCTCGGTATCTTCCTAAAATTACTGGAGCACCGTCAGTAGCAACATAAATAATATTAGTCAAAATTATAGCTTTTACATTGAAAACTCTTTTTAATTCAGTAAATAACGTTTCATCTTTCGTATCGGTTTTCAAACATTTAGCAAATAACAATTATTGTCAAAAATTTTCTTCTTTTACGAATCTTACATAAGCTAAAATTAAAGTTTCATTTCCTGGTAAAGTGGACTCGTAAAGCTGTATTGAAAATTCAGATGTTTTACGTACTTACATATTGAATTTTCTACGAACTGAGCCATTTCGTCAATCCTTCTATGTGGAATTTTTTTTTATAATCTCGAAAGCTGATTTGTGCAACACGATGCGTTTACCTCACTTACAGTTGGTAAAATAAGTTTTTCACCATAAGTATACGGCTTTCCGGACTTAAAAATAAAGAAATGTTACAAGAAACACACAATCCATCATGATCTCCCTAAGATGTAGTCTCTATGTATTGTTGCAGTGACAGTGTTTTCAAATATTTTTCTTTGACTATTTGAAAAAAAAGGTTAAATACTTATCTTTTTTTTGGATGGATTTTTATTAAATGTTTCTTAAGCTTGGAAGGTTTCATTGAATCATTTGACACAGTTTTATTACATAAAAGACACATAAGCAAAGTACTATTTCCTGGTGATGAAATAAAACCATACTTCAAATATTCGACATTGTATTGTCGACATTTTTTCGGCTCTCTCATACTATAATCTGTCAAAAAGGGCAAAAAAGGATATAAGAAAATTTGTATATCAAATGTTTATTAACAGCAAAACACTGTTAGTTATTATTAACTTTTTCAATGGAATGCTGTATCTAAGCCCTTTTGGATTAATTATTTGACGTAAGGATAAAAGTTCATTAATTTTTGAATCAAATGTAATTCTCAATAATTCACTTATTTCAAAAAAAACATCTGCATTATTAAAAAAGAAATTACGATCTTTTCCTAAGTTTTTAATAAAAATGAAAAAGTAAACCCTTAACTAACGTTAAGAGGTTACTTTTTCTTAAACCTCTTACTTTTACAATATATATAGGGATTACTTTTTACTTTTTAAATATTGTAATCCCTTAACTAACGTTAAGGTACTATTATATTGAAAAATACAATATATAATTTTTTTTTTTCAAGAGAGATCAATTTTATTAAAATACACTTACATAACAAAAGTATACTCTTGGCCTAACAATACAAAAAATGCAACCATACCACAACTAACGCTAAGAGATTTCAATATTTTTAGTTCTATAATTAATTCCTTAACAATAGAAACTATAATGAAAAATGTGATGTATAATTTTTTTTAAAAAAGATCAATTTTATTCAAATATACTTACGCAACAAAAGTACATTATCTGCGTAGCAATACAAAAAATGCAAATATACCATAAAACTTCCAACTCACTATACAAAATTTCTTTTAGTCTAAGACTTGTTTATACACTTTCCTATCAGCATAACATAATTAGAAATAAATTTCTTATTAGATTTACAATTCTCTTATAAATTATGTTTGTATTGTATATTAGTGCATGTAGCCTCGTTTTTGCGTTCATGTATAAACCTGTTTACGGCCATCTGTCTCGCACTGTGTCATGCTGGTTATTAACTTAAGTAGCTGGTGCCATCTAGAACTATTAAATCATTGGCGTGCGTCAGTTAAATTCATTTTCGTTTTTGAGGGGTTATCTCAGTTTTTGTTTTATTATTTTTTCGTTATTATTTTGTTATTATATTGTTGTTAGTGTATTGAAGGAAATTAAAACTTTAAATTTATTGAAGTAAATTGAACACTACCCCACCCCCCACACACAAGTTATTGTAATAACATTAAAACAATTTATGCAGGCCATCGTTACTACACGTGACAAATCTGTGGAAATAAATTTTTTCAAAGTTCATTTACGAAAGGTAACTCAGTAACACTCAGTGGTTAAGTAACATTCTGTATTTAAAGCACTTACCTATATTTATATTTTACTCAGGACGTAAAAACTGTACTATTTGTTGCTATTTATTTAAATTTCCATAATAATAAAAATGGATCACAATTTTATGATTTTACATTAAACCTAACACGGATTACTGTTCAGGGACCCTAAAATCAATTTTAATTTTCCATGGATCCCCTGAATGATATCAGGGACTTCTGAAGTACGTAGGGACCACTTTAAAAATCACTGGTTTATTCCAAAAGAGTTTTAAAGAAAAGCAATTTTATGTTTTTAGCCGTTGTTCAATATAAAAATTCGCAAGACGAATCACTTGTAAAATAAACGTTGAAAAAAATTCTCGTCACGTTATATTCAAAATAAAATCCTATTAGTCACCACACCAAATACGCAAAAAAATTAAGTTCACATTATACAAGTCTAAAGTTTAAAATGATACACACAAAACATTAGACTCAAATTATCGTAATCACGGTATCAGCTGATGAGGAACCTCTTCCCTCGATTTGATGTTTAATTAAAACTATTAATTTTGAGATTAATACCATAATAATTAAACTAGTTCGAATGAAATGATCGTATTGTGGAGAGAAAAAGAGACTCCGATCATAAGATGATAATTAGAATTAAGATTTAGAACCAAGACATAAATGAAGAGACTATCATTTGCTATACTCGGTTTATTTAAACAAACCGCTTAAATTAACAGTTACATACCTGGAGGAGGATAACCGTGGCGTCCCGATGTTGAAATTATTCGTATTATGGAATGTAGGTGTTTGTGTTGACTCGGGAGAGTGACATGGCAGAATTAATGCGTCCGTGTGTGTCGTGGACGAATGCGGGAGTAAAGTGTAATGTGTCTAGTTCTTGGTTAATTGTTCCGCCAAGCGGATGGAATAGTTACCATAAAGATAGAGAAAGAGCATTCTCCTCTTTAAATTACGATTCACACTTCAAAAGAATTAAATGTTCAATGACCTACTTGTTTTTCATGTTTAAAATCAAAGTACACTCATTATATACAAATCTGTTTACCAAGATGTAAGAGAGGGATTGTTTCAAAACTCGGCTTGAAAATATGTCTTAGGCAGATATGTAAATGATTAGAAATGCAGCGTAAATGCGCATTGCGTTATGCCAACAGGGGACATTGGACTTCATTCACTTCGGATTATAAAACAGGTAAGCAGAGCTTGTTTGCGTGTATTTAATCTGTTGCAGAGGGACACTTTTTAATTAGAGATGCCATTACGCCATCGGAGACAATATGAGCAGCTGTCAGAGTTCGAGAGGGGAAAAATCATGGAAATGATGGAAATCTGGTGCTCGGTGAATAGCTCGCCACCTAGGCTATTTTGACTTTCTATGAGAAGCTGTTGGGACCAGAGGACACCAATAAGGTCTATTACATGGCGAATAGGTTCAGGAAGCCCTCGAGAGACCAATAGTCGAGAAGGCCATCCCATCATACGACAGACACGCATAACGCCAACTGTCTCATTGTACAACATCAATATACAGACAGCATCTTCACAATGGATCTCTGAGTTAATCCGTATCGCCTCAATACGCTTGGTTGAAGGATAGTTGCTATTGCAGCTCCCATTACGGGTACTACCATTGACACTTATACACCATCGTCTCCGTTTGGAGTGGTGTCGCCCTCGAAGGGATTGGACTGCTACCGAATGGAATCAGATCTCGTCTTCAGCGACAATCATATACGTGTATAGAAGCCCCATGGTAAACGTCTCAATCATACCTTTGTAGTACAGCAGCACATCATGTAGCGCCATCGCATACGACACATGGTCACCTCTAATATTGATTCACGGCACCATGACAGCCTAGAGATACGTTCGTGTTAGTCTTATGCAACATATATTGCCTCTCATGGCAGGGCTCCCAGGAGCCGTTTTTCAACCGAACACTTCTCTCCCATACACAGCAAATGTTTCACAGGACTGCTTCGGCTACATTTCCACACTTCCCTGGCCTGCACGATCCCTAGATTTGTCACCAATCGATCATATCTGGGATCATTTAGGACGGCAAGTTGGACAGCCTACGAGTTTGATCGATTTAAAAATGCGTTTAAAGCAACTGTGGAACGAGGTGTCGTAGAACATCACAAAGGACTTCTATGGCTTAATGCCCAGCCGTATCACATCATGAATTCATGATAGAAATGGCCCAACAAAATAAGTACTAAAACCTCCATTCATTTGTAATTTTTCCTACAGTAAATGGCCATTTTGCTTTGATTTCTTAATCACTTACTTGTATTAATGTTCTGTTCAGCGTTTGCAAAATTTCGCTTTATTCTGACAAATCTTTCTTGGTGTGCAAATGTTAATTACAATGAGGGTATAAAAGGGACTGTAATAAATTGAAACTACTTGTTTCATGATCGTACTAACCACCACGTATCAGTACTATGATATCATATTTAATAAGACCTAATAATATATTTAAGTACTTTAATTACTAAAAATGTAGAATGTATGTGATAATTATTATCAAAGAATAAATAAATATTAATATTTCTCCTACTAAAACTGAAGCAAGAAATAAATAGTTGTAGCTTCATATTTTATTTGAAACAATTAAAATGTTCTAAAGTGAAAGTATCTTTTATCAGCATTTCTCTCAATGACATTAATTGAGCTGTATCATATTATTCAAAGTATTTTTTCTCTATTTCCAATCCAAACTTTTAAGAAAAATATACTTATCATAGCAAAAAAGTAATGCTAGAAAAATATTTTTTTAAATAAGAAAATAACATAAATTCCATTATAATTTATATTTTAACTTATTGATGCTTTATTTTCGTAAAAGGTCTTTATATATTTTTGAGTAAAAGCAAATCATAAAAATTTTAAAAAAATTTACTTGAAAGTTCCAGATAAGATTACGAATTATGTTTATCATAAGATTTAGAATTCGTGCACTTCCATTCATCGAATGACAGGTGAAGTAGTCTTCAGAAATTTGTCTTTTGACATACTTTTAGAAATACGAACTTTCACGAATGATAACCTTAAGATATGTCTTACTCATATCATGAGGAATGACAGTCCACTCTGAATGCTACTTGGCTATATCGAACACATTTTGACATGTATTAAAAATATTTACTGCAGATATCTAGCCTTTATACGTCTAAAATACTTACGTTAGATATAAATGATTGAAAATATTTTATTAGCTCTCACCTAAATCGCTTCAGAAACCTTAAATTCAAATATACCGAGTGAGATGAAAGTCAATTTTTAAATTAAAGATACGAATAAAGTTTGTAAAAATTAATTTCTTTTCGGCCTAACAAAATGGTTTGGTAATTTAACTACGGAGAAATACAGAAATGAAAAATATTTTATGTTACTATGAGAATAAATATTCGATTGTTTTCATATGTACATCATTAGTCGGTCATTTTCATTAAAAAAAGTTCATCTTACGCCAATGATATTGAAATTTGTTAAAAGATTCGTGATAAAAACAGGTGTTAAATATACTCCAAGGTATGAAATACCACACTCGACTCACACAATAGGAAAATCTTGATCGTGTTGATGAATGTATAGTTGAAAAGCAATTAACACCGACTTGACACTATTCTCGAAAACTTAGAATTAGTCCTTGCGTTCCCATTGAGATATTTTTTTTCCTCCGAGGATAGGTACCTCAAAGATAGCGTGTTCAACAATAATATTAAATCCAATGCTCTGTACAGGACCGATATTATTTGATATTTTCTATAGATGCAATAATAGGAGTTTATTTTACAAGCTGTTATGAAAATAGTGATGGAAAGAATCTTGTTTGACAACCAAAAATAGATTCTTATTCAAGAAATATTGTTGTTCATTTCTAGTTTAAAGAACTACAATTCATTAAAAAAGTTTTATTTGTGTATATTTTTACTGTCAAATGGACATTTTATTAAAATATAAGCAAAAATTAAGACTTTTCGCAAAACATGGTAACTCAAGAAAAAAAATATATTTTTTCATATTATAAATTGAATTAATGCAGAATATAATCTTATCTCGGGTAGACTATAATTTGGTTAATATAGCCGTAATGTAGGAAGCAATGGTAGTTCGTGATAATGGTGCAATTAGAGTACCTAGACCTATTGAGCTTTAAACTCCCGTCTGAGGCTTAAATTTGATCTTTAGAGTAGCTAGTACAATTAGAATGGATGCAAAATTTAAAAGATTTAAGATTGAAAAAGTTAGAAGTTTCTTAAACATCTGGGTTGAAAAAGTTAATGAAGAATTATTTGAAGAAGTTATAAAATTGAGTGTCTGATGCTCTAAGAGTGATAGCTATTTTAAAACGTTTTTCTGAATTTCACTTGGTGTGTGTGTGTGTGTGTGTGTGTGTGAGTGTGTGTGTGTCATCAAATTTTCGATCGTTAATTTAACCAACTTCCCATCAAGCTAGAGCTTTGAAATTTTGGGAATCGTTCGTACTCGCCTAACAATGCAATATTTAGACATTTGCGACAAGTTTTAACTAATATTTTCTTTAATAATGCAGTTTAGCCCAAACACTTGGCGCGATTTCAAAAATTGGCACCAAACTTGGCGATTGTTTTTTTTTTTTTAATAGAATGACTTACAAACTTTCAAATGCATGTTTTGATTTTATGAGTATTATGAATTTCTTAATATGCTCACAAATGTATCTTTTTAAGTAAATTTTAAAGTTAAAAATAACTAACAGTTTTAACTAATATTTCAATAATTTTCTTTAATAAACTTTGCTACCATATAAAAACGTTATTTTTAAAAACGTTGGTTTTTATATCGAATTATTTTCTCTGACGAAAGGGTTGGGGAGTACAGGGTACATTTCCGTTGTTCAGTTAGAAAGCAGTAATTAGCTCAGTCTATGTTAGATTACTGGTATATGGACGGGGCTTCTCTCCTTGGTTCGACCAGATCAAGTAGGAGGTTCCATATTGGTTGTTGAGTTTAGGAAGAGACTTAGAAAATTTTCTGATAGAAAAAAATAAGAATTTACAAGGTTTGTTTAGGGGTGATATCTACGAATATATTTTATCTGATTATAGTTATTTATTTCTTGAAGGAATGTATTTGGGATATTGTTAAGGACTTGAAAAAATTTATGTGAAGTATCAATTATGTAATCTTGAAATTTTACAATTTTAAGGGCTTTTCTAGTGTCATTATTTCGCATGAACCAGATGGTTCATGAGAAACAATTGCACGAACTATCTGGTTCATGCAATTGTTCTGATTATTTTTTATTTTTATTTCGGAGGGTTTTTTATTTTATTAAAGTGAATCTGAGTTGTTTGCTTCTAGATTGGACAAGGTTAGAACAGGACGGGGAAATTGGGTGTAAACAAGCATTTTATATTTTAAGGATAACGTTGAATTCTGACGAATTAAAGTGATGATTTTATTCGCGGTTAATCGGAATTTTCCTTTAATCTGTATTACGTGTTGTTCAAACGTGAGTTGTTTTTTTTTATTTTTATATAAGATATTTTTATATATATATTTTTATAAGATATTTGGCGGAGAGTGACCAAGGGATTTCTTTATTTCCTAAGAAAATTTTTGGTGGAGCAAATAAAGTTCATCTTGTTGATAAAGTGCATTTTGCAAAAAAGACTGCCTCCTTTTGAGAAACATTTAGGGCATTTTTCAATTTGGAAAACCAATCCTCCAGGCAAGTTAAGTGTCTGTTTATGTGGTGTCCAGTGACTTTCGGGTTTCTGTGTTTAACAAGTATCGCTGTGTCATCTGCGAACATGTAGATAATTCTGTTATAGTGCGTAGGAATGCCGTTCACGAAGGTTTGTAATATGCCTGGGACAAGATGCAACCCTTACGGAATTTCTGTGCTGATTGATCGATAATTTTGTGTAATTATTAATGACTTTTATTGAAAAGTTTCCATTTGCAGGGCATGAGGTAATTAAAATAATTAGGTTGGGTGGGCTTTTAATTTTCATTAGTTCATAGATTAAACCTTAGGGCCAAACTCGGTCAAAGGCCTTCTGGATGTCAAGGAAAACTACCCCCGTACATTCCTTGTTTGCAAAACCACCTTAGTATGGTAGCTTAGTATAGTGGATCAATGGTAGCTTGAGTTTTGAAGACAGAAATTTTCTTTGAAAGTCATCGTAAGTTTCATTTTATTACAATATTTTCAGGAATATTCTATTATATGTTATATGTTTATTATATATGTGTATATTATGTGTGTATGTATGTATATTATATGTGTATGTATATATATTATATGTATATGTATTTGCAAATTATTTTTAAGGGTATAAGATTGTATTCTAATATATGACCAAAATTTTAAAGAAGTTATTATCTTCATGAAAATTATATTTCGAAGGAGTACTGTCACCTTAAGTAAATATGTGCTCTAAACATTTTAAAGTTTTAAATGTAGTGAGATGTATGAATAAATATAATCTAAAGTTATGTATATGAGTTACAAATGTATTCAAAGATATAGGTTATTAATTTCTCATGCATAATACTTATGTATATAAATGTTATTTCCTTTTCATAAATGAATACAACTGAATGTTAAATAATAGCTTAATTAATATTTTTATTTAAAAAAGAAAGGATAACTTGAAATTAACATAAAATAACCTTATTACTTCTTATTACAATAATGGCCTACATGAAGACAGTATTAATTTCAGAATTATATGCCATATTATTATTTCTTAACTATTAAAGTAAAATATGAATTTTTGAAATAGATCCCAGAAATAAGATTTTATTTTACAAATATATGCTAAGCGTATCACAAAATATAGTTTTCCATGTACATAAAAGTATCTCTGAACTGAAATTAATATGCATGGTTACTGTAATTGGAATTTTATTACGAAGCAATAAGAAAAAGATTTCAAGAAGCGAAAGTATTGAAAGAAATTATTTCCTGTGTCATATTATTCCTAAATAAAACTTTGATTTTTTTCATCTACATATAGAAAGATTCAAGGAATAGGAAGATTACCTTCATTTTATTTATACAAAAAATTTTAATGAAGTAAAGAAATGTAAATTTTATTTCTGAAAATTTTATGAACTTTTTTCATTAATGAAATACATAATTAATCTATAATAGCTTTTTAATTAAATTACATCATATTAATAATTTTAATGAAAAATAATTAAGAAAATTATATCTCCATACTTACAATTTTTAATTTAATTTAATTTGTAATTATTATTTTTTTAGCATTTCAAAGAGATACATTTTCAATTATTGAGCTCTTGGGGGTGGGGTTAAATGTTTTATTTTTTTTTTCTTTCTCCAAAAAGGACACAGAAAATTCATTACTAAATATTACACAAGAAATATATGTATATGATATGTTACTTTAAGTATTATATTTATGTACAATTTTTTTTCTCTTTTCAACCAGGTATTATTTTCACAAAGTTACTTTTTATTTTCATGCAAGTGTTAGTTGTTGCTGTAAAGAAAAATGAATTTTTTAAACATATTTGGATGGAAATATTAAAAGATACTTTTTCTAAAAATATAATGAAAGTTTTTAATTGCTGTGCATGTATTTCTTGTCTTAATAAATACTAAATTTAATATATGTACGCACTACAACAAATTATGTTCAACAATATATTTAGAATAAAGAAGATATAATGATTTTATTTTCTGAAAACAAAACACCACGAAAACGTATTATGTAACACATTTCAAAATATTAAAAGCGTAACAGTTGTATTCTTTTCAAATAACATAATTTTATATAAAAAAAAGATTATTTGAAAGTTTAATTACTAAAGTTATATTCATAATAGAGTTTTTTCGCTATAGAGAATATAAAGTTAAGTCGTAATAGAGAATATAAAATTTTTTCTACAAAAACTTTAAAATTCATTTTGAAAAACGAATACTATAAATAATATTATTTTCTTGCTGATTAAACAGCATACATCATTTCGATAACTGAAAACTGTTGTAAGCTAAATTGTATAAAGTCACGACATTGCTAATTTAATGGTATATGAATTTATTCTACTTGGTCATCACTAATGAAAACAAGTTTACAATGAAATTCATTAATTTAAAATTACATTAATTACGATGATTCATTTCAATCTACATATCTATCTGCTTGTCGTTATCCTTTATCTCCCTTCTCTTTTCTTTCAATTATATTTAGCTAATATATCACCATCAGCAATTCAATTCACTACACTTCTTACTTACACCTAATTTAACTATTCACTTTCTCATTTGTTAGTTAAGGAGTTGTGCAATTGCATGTAATTCAAATTGCTAAAATGTCCTCGTGTTTACTGAAGATAAAATAGCTAATTACCCAATGCCATAGACATAACATGTTGAAATAAAATTGGATCAGATTTATGACAATTCATCTCAGATATAAACGGCTGTCTTCTCAAATGTATTATGTAAATCATATAGTTATATATAGAGAGTATATATATGTTATCATAATCAGTAAGTATAGTTATATATATATATATTACATATTACATATAATATGTTATTATACATATATACATATAATCATATATATACATATAGCTCATATAACTATATATATACATACATATAATACATATTATTATGATATTAAAGCTTTATATATACCATACATATTATTATTATTATTAAAAGTTTGAGATATATAACTATATATTATTGAGTGAGTTATTAAAAGTTTATATATATATATATATATAAACTTTTGAATTATTAGGTTTTACTATTCTAAAATATTTTACTTTTACTATATTCTGTTCAATATATTAAAGTATTATTTTTTTTTCTGTTAATTAATAATTTCGTATTTACTTATTACATAAAAATATAATGAAAAACAGTTGGAAGTAACTCCTAAAAAAAATTGGAGTCCAATATATTTTAAGTGAGAAGTGCTTGAATAGGAATGAATGATTTGGTAAGCTAAGACTTAATATTTGAACATTAGCTATGTTTAACAGAGTTAAGAATGATTCAAGAGTGTGATCTGCAATTTTCTTTGATAGATAATTCAGTGTGTTGTGCGTTTCCAACTGTTCTTGAATGGAAGTTTTGAAGTTCATTATTTAATGAGATTTTAAAGTGGCTGTTGTGCTAAATAATGAAAGATGGTCGTCAAAAGTCCTGCACTGATTGCGCAAACCTAGCCTATGTTAGCAATTTTTACTTTTCTCGAGATTTTTACTAAAACTGAGTTTTGTGATTATTCACTTGTCAACTTATACATATTTGTCTTACTTTATATTTACTTTTTTTTCACTTTTTCGTTCCATTGGAGAACGCGGTAAAGGAAAAGAAAATTAGAATAGACATTTGATCTGCCCAATCAGCAACAAAGTAATTATGGTGTATTCTGGAACAAAAAAAATGGCTAAACAACGTAAAATTCATATAAATCATATCTTCGGGTGAAAACACTGCTCTAATATAACCGATGCAAAGTGTTCACCGGTGGTTATATAATTCGAATGCAGAAATTAAAAATGATCACAGATGGGCAAACAGAACGCAATATGTTAAATACATTATTCTATAGATTATACTATTTACAGCTCTGTGAAAAGCTCTAAATCGTATATTCTACAGACTTTAAATACATTATTCTGTAGAATGTACTATTTAGAGCTCTGTGGAAAGCTTGCTTTCTGTATGCTGTATGTGAATAAAATTTATAGTAATGACGACTTGCATTATTTATATTTGTAAATGGTGATGGATTTTTACAATTAAATTTTTTTTGCTTAACGTTAACTTAACGTTATTCATACTAGGCAACTGAGTTTTAGAAAGTAAGAAATATTTTGAACGCATGTATATCAAAAATTTGAAGTTAATTTAATATTAGTTAATTTTGCCTTAGGCACAATAAATAAAAAGTAAAATTACATGTTAATTTTAATAAAGATATTATAATATTTTTTACTTTAGTTCTACTTTTAAACTTCTCTAAAATAACTATTCTGAGCCATTTGAAACATTAAAATAACATTAATTAACATTCTACAATGAAATAAAATGCATAAAGGTGTTAGATGAAAGGAAAATTCTCACAGATGATATATTTTTTATGTACTGTTCATTATACAATGTAAAATATAGTTTTTTCTTCAAAAAATAGTTTTCTTCTTACCAGGAAAATGTTATGTAAGAATTATTATTCTAGTAAAAATGCAAGTACTTTTCTATGATTTCACGGTAAATTGACTCAAAAATTTTGGTTTAATAAAAGTAAAGGGGATATTTCAGATTTGGCATTGCTTTTCACAAAACAAATTATTACTGAGCATTTGAAACAATGTTCTTTATTTATGTTATATTTCTACAAATAAAACATTTATCTGGAAATATATATATATTACTATCTAAGGTACTAGCTCTAAATATGAATGAATATTTAAAATAAACTTAACAAAAGTTTTATTAAAGTACAGGGTTATTCAAAGTGATTCATTTGATTTCAAAATTAAATATTTTCAAAAATAAATGACACATAATGATAAGTAATATATGGATATGAAGGAAAACTGCGGATATCTTGTATTGTGAAAAATAGAGGGATCCTTGTAAAGATATTTCAAAAAGCTGATTTAGAACAGGCTTTTTCACGAAAACTTTTGGATCGTTCGCAGTGGACCAAATGACTTGAAGTTATACAGCTTCACACCTAAGTCATATGTTATGCGATTTCCATGTTTAATCACTAAATATTCCATGTAATTTCTTCCTTTGATGATTTGTGAAAGATAAAGAGTATGCGTCACCATTACTCACAAATTTATTTGAACTTAAACAACTAATTTTTGCTGCTTTATAATTAGCTACCACTGAAACTTAAAAAGATGTTAGGAAGAAATTTATATAACGAATTGACATTATACTCATAACTTAAATAAGTCATATCAAAAACTTTTAAATAAAACTTCTAAATTTTTTCTTAGCATTCATGTATTACTTACAGCTCTGTTTTTAATTTTAAAAATATGGACTTTCGAAATTTAATTAATTATTTTGAGTAAAGCCCTGTATTTTGTATAAGCTGTTCCATACAAATGAATAAATTAAACGAAATTTCCGGAAAATCTTTGGAAAATAGTAAGTAGTCAGCATAGATTATGACGTCATGTGAAGTAATGAGAAAGGGCTAGTATTTGTATCAGATTGGGAATCGTTGAGAAAGCGGAGGATTAAAAAAGGAAAACTAATCTCAATAAATGTTGTGTAATTAAAATTTTTATATAAAATTAACTCTAAGTAATATTCTTTCACCATTCTTTTTAAACTAAGGTCAGATTTGAATTCCGCATAATTCTATATGAATGCTGTATCGTCAGGATATAATGCTTTCTGGATGGAGAGCCATAAAAAGTTTAAAATTTCTAAAATGGATGCTTTTCAGTGTTATTTTTGTAAAACTCATAACTTAATTTACACACTTGAAATAAATTCACTCCTCCAAAATAACTTGCATATCTCAAATGGTTCAAGAATCCTAATCTTATACCTTATTATTAAAATGTTAGGCCGCGAATATATATAAAAAACACTTATTTAAATTAGAAATAGTTTCAAAAGAGAGAAAAAGAAATTTTAAAGGACTAACTATTAATTAATTCGAAAATGAGAAAGAAATGGTTGTGAAATGGTCCAAAGTACCAAGATGAGACTCAAACCTAGAACAAGAAGTTAGAACTCGATATCTTATTCACCATATTGAATCTGTGCTTTTAAGAAAAACAAAAACAAAAGTCGGAAATAAAAGCTTCGTACTGTTAGAATTTTAAAGAATATTTCAACGGGGTTAAATTTTAGTCTCTGAAGAATAAGTAGAGATGTTTGGAAAGGAAGTGGTCATCAATATACTAAATGCTGTTGTATGCATTTGGAACGTTCTGTTAAAAATATTTTTTTACTATAAGAAGTTCAATCTTATTCCCCATTAAATTATTAATTTTAAACTAATAATTAAGATTTTATTTTTAACTAATTATTTAATCATTTCAACATAATTTTACAACAAAAAACAGATAAGTGTATACGAAAAATTATCTCCAAAAATGCTTGCAACTAGAAAAAACAAACAAATAAATAAGTATAACAATGTTCAAAAACATTACGAAAATACAGATAGCCAGAAGAAAGGAAGTCCGTACCATCATTTAATGTAATAAATGCCAGAATTATACTTAGTTCAGACAAAAGTATGTTTTATTGGAACCGCCTCAGGGGTCTACCTTCTTTAGGTAAATAAGGACATCATGACTCTGAGGTTCCCCAGGGATATTTTCCTATTCTATAGGATTTACTGTCTTTTGTAAACATTGGTGACGCGTCCCATGATACCCTAGAAGTTATTTTCTATTCTCAAGTCTTATCATCGTAAACCAATTTGTACCTTTCTCCCATTTTTCAGCAGTGCCTAAATCATATATACATATTGTTTGGAATATAATAACCAGATTTGATTATTGCATCATAAACCTCAATATTCCTTCACGGCCTTATTGATAATTTATATAAAAGTATTAAATTTTAAAAATATCTAAAGCGAAAATTATTTCTTAGCACTCATCATAGACATAGTTTTTCTGTACTAGATTTTATGACTCTGTGAAATCCAAATTTTATGCGAACTCGACGACACAGACACAAGCACACAGACATTCATAAGCTCTTCATAGTTATAACTATGAAGAGCTTTATATATATCTTCATAGTTATATTAATTTGGTACAAATATCTTCATAGTTATATTATTAACAATTAGTTATTTTGCATAATTTGAAAATGCATGTGTTTATTTAGATGTTTATAAATTTTTACAAAGATTAATTATTTTACAAACTAATACTTGTGAAACTTATCATTTAATGAATTGTTAAATTACAATTGTAAATTACAATTGTGTAAATAACAATTGTTGTACCTTAATGCACCACAAATAATTTTTAGAGACCATCTTTTAAAAGAGAGTGAGTCATCTGTTTCAAAGACAGAAATGAGGTGATGTTATCAGAAGCAGCTAGCGAGAATAAGACTGCCACTTTAAGAGATCGTTTGATTGGAATATTAAAAGTAATGAAAGAGTGAAATCCGTTGTTTCTTTTAACCGTCAAAAGATTAATAATCAAATTATCTTATATTTTAACAACAGAAAATATACGTAGAGTCCCCTTTTTTTTCTGAACATTTTGGTGACAAAAGCGTAACGATGCTGCCATAACTTTCAGATTTACAGAGAAAACTTAAATCTAGTTCAACTATTTTTTTAGTTGCTACTTTTATTTCATTTCTCAAAACAAATATTTGTGCTTAGGATTTCTGAGAAATGGTTAATAATATTGGTTTAAAATTTCGGACACATATTAAATTAAGTATTCAAATGATATATACATTCACACACACACACACACACACATATATATATATAAATTTTCGATTGTTAACAGAAAAGAGATTTAAAAATTTAATTCGATTTTCTCTTATATCGTAAGAAATTTCTAATTGATTGAATGAACAAATGTTTATTCCTTGAAATTCATAAACCGTATGTAAAACTTAAAAAGGAACATTTCTCTACTAAATAGCGTTACTTTCTTTAATTTTAATCAATGTTGTATTCAGAATTGCAATGTGATATTTTCCATTTTTGAAATGTCAAATTGATATTATTATTAACATTTTAATATTTGCTTAAAATTACAGAACATGAGATATAAAATATAGAGAGAGTAGTATATATATATATATTATAATTATGAGTCTTAAGATCTTTTAAGTAAATCGAACAATTTACTTGTATTTAAAATGTAACGAGATAAATAAGTTCAGGTCTTTTATTAAAACTCACTTAAAATTTAATACATAATAATGCTTCAAATTTGTAACACCATAAATAGTTTTCCTACGTCACGTTGTTTTTTCAGCAACACAAAATAGCATTTTTATTTAATTCGAGAAACAAAATAAAATATGTATTTCGTAACGGAAACATTGAAAGGAATCTCTTATGCCCCAGAAATTCTAGAAAGTCCGAAAATTAATTATCAGAAACGTTATTAATAACAGCGAAATATTCGAAGCGAATCATTCTGCAGGAAATAACAGGCACTCCACCCATGTTATCGTCAGAGAAATGAAGAAGTTACATCTGTCAAATAAGTGGTTGATAAATTAGAATTTGTTCTTCGAGTTCTGCCGTTGACACATGAAAGAGCTTTGAGATTAATAATAGAGTGAAACAAATTAACAAAAAATTATGAATCGATAATTCATTAAAAAACACCCTAAAGAAATTAAATTTAATTTCTCGAATTCCTTGTGTAAGCTATATTCTGTAAATTTATTTGAACACATTTTGTACTTTCTATTATATAATGATTGTTAATCCTACTTCTGTGTTTCTTAATGCTCAGTTAAAAGTACATATATAAAACGATACATAAAATATATTTAACATCAAATATGAAACAAAAAAGTATTTTTACAAAAAAATTATTGATAAAATAAAAAAAAAAAAAATTATGTCCAAATTTTTAATTATTTTAATTAATTTAATTATTTGACTTAATTTTATCATTATGTTTCGAAAGACATTATACCAAATTTCGTTCGAACATACATCATTTCCCAACAATTTAATTGCTCCAAAATTTTGAGATTACAATGTTCATTTTAGTGATATAACAAGGGGATAGAATTCAGTACAAAATACCCGTAAGCCTGCTTTGATACAGTCTCTAATGCAAACTGTAACAAAATGACATTTGATTGAAATATTGAGAATTATCTATTAAAGTACTTGTACTCCATTGCATTCTGCTCATTCTAACATTTGCAGCTTATATAGCAGAAAACTGTTTCCATTTCGTTTGAACAAACGTGCAATTTACAGTTAAGTTTACCCTATCTCATGTTTTATGTTAAATTTTAGGTTGTAATAATACACTGATTTCCAGATGTTTTCGGTAAATAATATGTTCTAATTAAATGCATTGTTATTATATTATATGATTAGACCATCTATTACAACATCAGCACTGAGTTCTTAAGGTTTTTTTTTTTTTTTTTCATTGTAAATATATCTTTGTGTAAGTTAGACAAACTTGATTTTACAAGAATATTTATATTGGGAAGTTCGCCTTTTTTTCTGATACAAATCCATTTGTAATTCTAATGTTTGTGATCACGTGCTTTTAAGTTACATGAATTAGAATTCCTAGATTTTAAGACCTTAGGGATAATCCTCACAAGGTATTTTATCTGAAGATAAAATACTTGAGAACCCTAATTCTAGTAACACATGATCTGAAGAAATCCTGGCATAAGAATTTCATATAGGGAATTTTTTTTTCTTTTCGCTACGAATTCAGAAATATGCACGAGCTTCCCTAATTTGTATGATTTAACTATTATCGCTCTTCTGATTTTCTGATTTAGCAAAGGAAGCGGATAGACACACGTCCATCTCTATCTCGATGTAACTGCCTCTATCGCGTAGTACATTAATAAATTCCTAATTACAAATACTTAATGTTCCTTCATTGTGCCACTAACGTATGGAAAAGAATTTCTCAAAATGTTAGGAGATGAAGCAAAATGAAAAAAAAAAAAAAAAACTGATTGTTTGGATATGATATAGAATGTTTAATACGGTGTTTGGTTCCCCTAACTACTAAGACTGCCGCACACCTGTTTTACATGGATACGATGGGGTTAAAATGAAACTGGAAAATAATGTTCCATTCTTGACCAAGTGCAATATTCATGTCTTGGACAGTAACTGGAGGCTTTATCTTGCAACTACATGTCATCCGAGTGTGTTCCAAACATTCTCGATCAGATGAAGATCAGGTAAGCATGCTAGTTACTCAATATTATGTATTATTTCAGCGTCAATGAAGTTTTCCACAAAACCTACTGTATGAGGTGTGGCATTATCCTGCATTAAAAGAGAGGAATCACTAATGCCTGCAGCGTACAACATGGAGTCTCCCCTAACTACTAAGTTAGGGGAGACTCCATGGACAATATTAATGTACAACATGGAGTCTCAGAATTTCGTCTACATACTTTGAACCGTCAAATTACCCTTGGGAATTATATACAGACCAGTACGTCCGCCTATACTAATTCCTGCCCTTACCATCAAATCCCCTCGTCTGCAATATGATCTTTCCTGTGCGAATTTTGGGTTATTTCGAAAACCCCTTTCTCGTCATACCAAAACACGTCTGGTGTCACATTCTAAACTGAATGAGGGCTCGTCCATAAATAGCAATTGACACCAAACACTTTACATCCAATCTCGGTGTTCAGCAGCCCGTTTCTGTGTCTTGCGGTCAACGGAATACACACCATTGGCCTATGTGTACGCAGACTACCCACAAGGAGCCTATTTCGAATTGTTTGGCTTGCGGCCCTTCGACCTGTTGCCAAATGAAATTGTATTTGAATCTGCCTCGCATTGACTGAGATGCTTAAACGAGTTTTTAACATTATATATCAATAATTTTTTGATGTGGTAACACGTTGACGACCTTGCCCTTACAGACGTCGTATATGCCCAGTTTCTTGGAATCACATCCAGTCTTGCAGTGACACTGTTTTTAGCTCCAATAGCGTCTGCTACAGTTCTTTGTGTTTGCCCAGATTCCAGTCTCCCAATAATATAATGTCATGAATTCCAAAAGATCATGCTATCGTGACATTTCTCAGTCACCTTTTCTGAAAACAACAGCCGAAAGAATAAATTTTACCGCTGAGATAACGAAAAACCGCAGCTTCTACAAAATAAAGATTTCTGCACTTATATCATTTGTCTGGTTTTTGAAATCATGAACGTTGATTTCAATATTAAGTTTCTGTTTTTCGCTATATTTTAGACTATGGATGCTTCGTTTTACGTTGGTTTTAGAAATATTTCATTAATTTCGTTAAATCCATGTTATCCCCTAATTTTTTGAGCCGTACATATAATTATTCTTACATAAATTTTAAGTATATATATATACTGAAAAATTGTGTAAGAATAATTTAAAGTAATTAAAAAGGCAAAAAGCTAGAGAGAAATGTAAAAGTAAATTAAGAAATAAATGAAAATACGGAACCCAGCAAGTCAAAAAGTAATTTTGAGCTGAGGACCGCATAAAAGAGTTAAGCTTGTTTCATGGAAACAATCTTCTCCCTTTGAGGTTTCATTAGCTGAATTGGGAAATCTAAAGTAAAAAAGAGTTCAGGGATAAAAAGATGCAAAAATGTTCAGTTATAAAAATTGCAAAAATAAAATCTCTAATTCTAAAAATTATTAACAATTCAAAATATAAAAACTACTAACAAAAATTCAAAGAAAGCAGACTTTGTGTGGTGGATTTGAAAATGGATCATGACTCGCAAAGGTGTTTAAAATATTTGTGATATATAAAAGTATTTAAGAAATTTATGGTGTAATCATGATCTAAACAGTTGCTAAATATTTTTTTAATATTGTTAAACATGTCTATATTACGTGTGGTTAGTTTGTTACATAATAAAAAGCTTAAGAAAATATTACTATAAATAGACATGTTTAA